>BQNB010057549.1:0-38165 GCA_026074375.1 Tanacetum coccineum | reverse complement strand
TATTTTTCCTACAAAATATATGAAAAAAGAAAATTTTAGAAAAAAGATTTATATTTTTCTGATTAATATTTTATTTTTTATGATTTTTTTAAGTTTAAAAAGAAAATAAATTATAAAAAATATTAAAACTTTATAAAAAATTCTGAAAAATTTACACAAAATAGCTAAAGTGACAAGGGTCCTAGGAAAAATAAGCTGGGACTCACAGCTTATCAAATAAGCTGTCAAATAAGCTTGGACAACTTATAAGCTTAAAACCCAAAACCTACTTAAATACCAAAGCGCCCAAGAGTCTTTCAGAAAAGACCCAAGGGCGCAGCGGTAGAGTGTGTAGTGTGGAGGGTTGAGAGTGGTAGAGGTCGGGGGTTCGAGTCTTGCTCACCCCCGACTTCCTACTTTCCCCTTTTTTTTTGAAATTTTTTTTTACAAACTTGAAAAGTGCTTATAAATAAGCACTTTTTATAATTACAAGTTTTTACACAAGCTTATGAATAAGCTGGAAAACGGGCTTAAAAGTGGCAAAATGCTTATTAAGCTATAAGTATACTAAGACGTAGAATTTTTTTACTAAATAAGCTTAAATAGGCTACAACTAACTAAATAAGCTACAAATGGCTTAATGCCAATCTAATAAGCACAAATTATCAGCTTAAAGTCAAAATCAAGCAAAGAGAAAAGTAAAATAAGCCAAAGGGCTTATAACTGTTTTGCAACAGTTGGGATAGCTTTTGGGGCTTAAAT
The DNA here is from genome assembly GCA_026074375.1 of Tanacetum coccineum. Lineage (NCBI taxonomy): Eukaryota > Viridiplantae > Streptophyta > Magnoliopsida > Asterales > Asteraceae > Tanacetum > Tanacetum coccineum. Next base: position 37,424 of record BQNB010057549.1, on the reverse strand, counting down.
TTAAGCCCCTTAAGCTGTTATTGAGCACAAGTGGGGCCCACAGCTTTGAACACTTGTCAAAAATCTGCAATAAGCCCCAAAGACTTATTGCTTTGAGACACAAATAAGCCCTCAAACAAGTACCTAAAATTGACAGAGCTAACAAAAAAGGCAAAAGCTAAGGACAAATTGGCTTATTTTCCTTGGCTTTTAAGTACAATTAAGCAAAGGCAAGGTGCAAATAAGCACAAATGAGTCATCTACTTCTCCTAATAAGCAAATAAGCTACTTACAGGGCTGGCAAAGTGAGCTTTTGCACCAGGGCACATTTTTGGCAGAATTGAAAATAAGATCTAAAATGCTCAAAATAAGCTAAATTTCCTAAAAAGCTTTCTAAACTAGTTTACCTTACCTAATGCAATAAGAAATAAGGAAAAGTAATGAGCCACAAGCTCAAATAAGCTATTTGAGCTTTTGAGCTTACAAAGTCTGCTGTTTGCACACTGCTGCACTTGACAGCAAATGAGCTTTGACTCCTAGTGAGTCAAAGCTTTTTAAACCACTTAACTAAGTACTGAATTTGAGAGAAAATTGACTACAACAAGCCTTAATACAAGAGCTTATTGATTGAGCTTATGCATAACAGTTGGAACCTCAAAGTTTAAACTACAAAAACCTTAAACTTTAAACTTGACTTTACTGATTTAAAACTACATTTAACAGCTAAAATAAACTAATTTAAGCTAACCTAAAATGACATCAAAACCTGAACCCATAACTTGAACTTTTTGACCCATTTTGGGCTTATGCCAAACACCCCTTAATAATTCAAAAATTCATTTTTTTTTGGTTTTGATTTTTTTTTTTTTGTTTGTTTTTCGTATCTAGTTTTTTTTTTTTGTTTTTTGGTTTTTTTTTTTTTTTTTTTTTGTATTTTTTTTTTTGTTTCTTTTGTTTGTTAGTTTTTTTTTTGTTTCTTTTTTTATTTTTTATTACTTTTTTTTTTATTTTTTTTTTAGTTTTTTTGTTTTTTTTTTTTTTTTGTTTTGGAACCTCAAAGTTTAAAACTCAAAAACCTTAAACTGTAAACTTGACTTTACTGATTTTAAAACTTACATTTAAAAGCATAAAAGAGCTTAATACTTAAGCTAAAGTCAACTTAATGACAACAACCCATACAAAAACTTATTTTGACCCGGTTTTACTCTTAACCCAAACACCCCCTTAATAATTCAAAAATTCATTTTTCAACATTAAAACAGATGAGTTTAGGTTTTAAAAGGCAACAACAGATTAATGTACTAGTGTATTAAGCATAATTAAGCACAAACTAAGGGAAATAAGCACTGAATATAAGCTAAGATAAGCAGCAGATAAGCTGAAATTGTATAAGCTAAAATGATGAGGAAAAAGAAAAAAGGGTACCTTGTCCTGTTGCTTAAATAAGGACTAAAAGCTCAACTTATAAATTAGGCTGTAAATAAGCCCTATAAGCCCATCAATTTCTGGCTTATCTTCCAAAATCATGTAATGACCTTTTTGAGGTAGCTTATGGCAAATGCTTATTCAGTTAAGCTTAAATCAATTTTAACTTAATTAGTGGTAACTTATATAGGCAAAGAAAGTTTTAAGCAAGAATACGCTGAATTCCATTAAGCAGCATTAAAAGGGAAATGACAAATTTTCATAAAAAGCTTTAAACCAAAATTTCATTAAACTTAAACGATTACAACAGCTTAAAAGACAGAATTTAAGACATTACAAACATAAATTTTAAAAACATTAAGAACTAAAAACTAAAAACTTCATAGCCACAAGCTTTACATAAGACCTATTTATACTACAAGATAGAAAATTCTAGGTCTTTGCTTGCTGTGTTTCTCCTCTGAGACAGAAGTGCTCTTGTGTTTCTTGTGTGAGTGTAAACATCAAAAGTAATCCTAGCCATCCAAGTCATCTTGTGCTTCATTTGAATTAATCACAGCCATTGGATTTGCCATTGAAAAATGTGGGATTGCCAAATGGGATTTAGGGGTTTAGTGGAGGTGAGGGTGAGGTTTAATCTCTTGGGTAATTTGTGGGATTGAGTGTTTTGGGAAGAGGTTTATGGAAAGTCAAACCAAAAATGACAGGGGTGGGGTATGGTGGGTTTAGGCGGGAAACGGGTTGGGAGAGATATACAGTGTTTTAAAACGTTGGGTGAAAGGTTTGGGGTTTTGTCAATTCTAGTCCCTCAAAGTTATAACCCTCATTGCATCCATGGTCCTTGTGTTGTAAAACTTTTGGGGACTTGGCAAAACAAGTCCCCAAGGGTTATAACACCCTTTTCATCACACGTCCTTGGTGGTTATTACTTAAGAGACTTGGCAGTTTTGCCCCTTGTAATATAACTTTGGCATATTGGCAGTTTGGCCCTTCTCTTCTTTTCCTCTTAATTTCTTTTATAAATATAAGTTTAGGGATTTACAAGTCTAGTCCCTAAACTTATATTTCTTGACTTTTGGCTTCGGGGTTGACTTGGGTTGACTTTTTTAGGCTTGGGCTTGGACTTTGACTTTGTCTTTTCCTTGCTTTTCCATTCCGAGTCCGGTTTTGTCGTTTTGGCTTCGTTTTTCGTCTTTTTCTTAGATATCCGCTCCTGCACAATATATTTAGCAAAACAAGCATATATTATTGCTGCTCTTCCGGCTATATTATCATTCTTAATATTGTGATTCGGATCATCATATTTGTTTATCAGAACTTTATCACTAAAATCCAGACGTATTAGGTCAGGAAAGTTTCTAATGCTTTGTTCTTTCAACAAAGCTATGCCCTTTCTATTGTTGTACATCTCGAGGGGTTTCGTTATTCCATCCGGACTGGCTACTAGGGCCCGACTGGTTTAAGGGTGTTTGGAGGATAAGATTTTGATTAGGACCCGTCATTTTATAACTTTGGTTTATTGAATTTGGTTCCTAATGGGATGTGATAAAGCTCAAAACTAACATGTTTCAAGGATCATTATTGTATATTTTATGCATATATTTTGGTTACTTTTATGAACTTATGGTACTTAATGAAGTATATTTGCTATTTTAGGTTCATGGAAGCTCACGTGACGGCAAATGAAGAAAAAGTAAAGATAACAAGCTAAAACAAAGAAATATTGGAAGCCTCATTGTTCCTGACACACCTCTACTATTTTGGCATAACTCAAGCATCGGACACCGATTGAGTTTATGTGCCACGAAAACAGAAAGATAAAGCTACAAGTTTAATGTTGACTATTCTTGACCAAAATGTGCCCACGGCCACCATTTCTAGCTGCAGGCCAAGCCAGCAGCCTTCCACCCAAGTTAGCCGTCGTCTAAACTCCTTAGATTGGTCCCCAAGTTTCATTAATGCATTTTCAAGTACCATTGAGATATGAGTCTGGTCATTTCACTATATATCTGTTATTTTCACCTCATTGATGACCCTTGGAGCCAAATAAATATGCTTGGAGGCTATGGTAATCACTAGTATAAATAATATAGTCTTTTTTGGTTCTCACACATGGAAACTAACCCTTCACCTACAAGGGAAGATTTTCCACCAATTACTCAAACCAAAAGACCCTTTCCACCCTACCATTTATAAAGAAGAGCCCAAGTACATCTATGAAGTGTTGGAGTAATGAACTCGTATGGTTAGAACATGTAATGGTTGATCGGAGGCTCGTAGGATTGCTCTAAATCCTATTATTTACTTATTTTAATTTCTACATTTGATAAACCTTATTATCTATGATGTTGAAATTTATTTCTTATGTTGGAACTTTGTTTTTAATAAAATTTGATATGGAGTAGTTTCGTTTACTTGTTTGAAAATATGTAGATATTGACATAGAGTGTTTGACAATTTAAGCAATAAAGAACTATGATCTTACTTATGAGTTTGTTTGAATTGGAACATGTCTAAATATCTTGTTGATGAATCATAACCGGATTTATAGGTTAAAAGGACTTCTTGTCATGATTTGTTCCAAAATATTGGCGTGCAAATATGTTTGGTAATTCATAATTGACAACTATGAATTAAACAAGTTAAATGGACTCGTAATGGTTTAATCTAGAGTATAGATCAAAAGGACTCTTGTGAACGAATTGGTAAAATCACATTTCTCACAAATGGCTCTTAATGACTTAGTTTCTGATAACGTTCATTGGTTGAAAGGGTGCGTTAATCTAAACCGTGATATATGCAACTTTATGATATTAACCATTGACTTGGAATTATATACTTTTTGATTTTGTGTGTTATTGTTTAATATCTACCTGATGTTTCATTCACTCCGTTGATATAAAAACTAGTTCCAAACAAGTTGTTTTTAATATTTGATTACATCTCGTTGAATTCCGTCTTTAATTACTTTTATGGTATTTTGGCTTGTGACATACAACCTTATTATGAATGACATGGGTATACTTGCCCACATGTGTTCACTTTTTAGTTAATTAGTTTGGTAAATCGTGTTATAAATTTAAAACCTTTTGTGAAACGCATCAGGATGGAGCCAATTTTTAGAGGTAAAAGTTTGCTCCACCTGATTAAAGTACGAAGGTTCCCTCGTACATGCTTAGCTCTCTACAGTTCACATGTCACAAAGGGTAAAACATATGTTAGCCTCGCTTTGAGTTTGATCCTAAGACCAAGCTCCGACACGATGGTAAGTATAAGGCCATAGGACGATAGGTCAAGTAATAAATGTGAGTAAATGTATGGTTGGTCAGTTTGTTTAACATTGAATAAAATCATGGTATTTATACTTTCCAAACTATTGTACTTGACAACATAGGGAAGGAGCAAGCCGAGCTATGCATAGCATAGATGCTAGGTATCATGTTCACGTAGCCAACAACATCGCGTAATATCCGAGTTAATCTAACTCACATTTGATCCTTGATATGAACTCTGGATAAAAGGATCTTGTGTATAAAAGAGTGCATATACGTCTGGTGGATATCCTGCGGACATGTGTCGGTAAATCTCATGGTCCATGCCATTCGAACACGTACACACGCCAACATATTCTAAGTTAAGTTAAAATTAAGCGAGCGATGTCAATACATTAATGGTGGTGTGCATGTCAAATGGGATTGGCGTTTGCCTCCTTATGAGAGAGATGTGGATGAGCTCAATAATCTCTTGAAAGTTTGTGTAACCTCGAGCTCAAGCTTGGCAGTCAAGATTTAGAGTTAGACCGGTGACGCGTCCGGTATGTTCAAGTTAAACCTCTCTGATTCTAATCTAAAAAGCGTATTTTCATATTCTTGCGATGATGTTCACCACTTGTGGAACTCTTAGATTCCTCGCAAAGTCAACATATATGTTTGGAGAGCATCCCTAAATAGATTAGCTACACGTTCCAATATCTATTTATGTAGTATTCCTCTTCCTTCTTGCTTATGTCCTTTTTGTGGGTCTGAGGTAGAGGAAATGGAACATTGCCTTATGAAGTGCCCCTAAAGTCTTACCAATTTAGAGGAAAATTTGGATTTGGTGGTCCCTTGACGCTCTTGTTACATTCCCCTCATTCAACATTGTAGATTTTGCTCTCGAAAGAATTGGTAGTTATGGTTGTCCTCGAACCAACAAAGCTCTTCTTGTGGTTTTTTAGTGTGATGTATGGGCTGTTTGGAAGTGGAGAAATAAAGTGATCAAGGCCAATGAGGAGTCAACTACCAGCATCTTAAATGAGGACATATTCCCTTCCATTCAACGCCTTGCAAAAATGTGGATCTGTGCGCGGTACAAGGCAATGCCTATTAACTGGAATGTTTAGATTTCAAGACCATTACATATGTTTCACCTGGCTAGCATTTTGGGTTTTCTTTCTTTTGGCTCTTGGTTTTTCTTTGTTGGCCTTGTTTTCCTTTTTTGTCTTTTTGTATCCATAGCTTTTGTACATTCTTCTTTTCTATGTTAATAATATTCTTAGCCTTTCAAAAAATAAAAGTGATGTTAAAATTAAAAGTTGTAAATTCTTGTTAATTTTTGTAAAACAAATCAAACTATCTTGAATCTCAATTCAAGATAACCAATACATATTACAAATCAAGAACAAAGAGATCATAAGTTTTGATCTCAATCAAACCATAATGATTACCATAGCTATATTGGTGTAATCCTTTTGACTAATTATCAAAAGTACTATTACAACTGAATCAATATAACAAAACTAGGGATTTAACTTGAAAGAGAATCAAAAGAGAGAGAGAGAGGGAAGGTGAGGCGTAGTTATCAACTTTGACCTCAATCTTCAGCTTTTATACTACTCCACACTTTCCAAGCTTGGCAATAGCGGCCCTCCATGAATCCACAACCTTTCACAAGCTATCCAAACTTGATATGAATTACAAAACAATTTAGATAAAAGAAAGAATTAGTCCCTGGACTTATTTCCAGGCAAAGTTACACTTTTAACATCCCCTATTAACTTTAGCCTTGAAAACATCATACATCCCCATTTTTTAAATCAAATTTTCATGTTGATTTTTATCCAGACCCTTAGTCAAAACATCTGCTATTTGTTCAACAGATGAAATCTTTTTTGTTTCAATAACACCAGAAATAATTTTATCTATAACAAAGTGAAGATCAATTTTCAAGTGTTTAGTTTTTTCATGAAAGACAGGAATGGCTGCAATCTTAATTGCAGCTTGACTATCACAAAAACAATTTATAGGTATAAAATGTGCCCAGTTTAGATCTTGTAAAATCTTTAAGATCCAAACAGTTTCTGAAGTAGAGGCTATGGCTCTGTATTCAGCCTCTGCATATAACTTAGAAATGGTTTTTTTGTTTTTTACTTTTCCAAGACACTAATGAACCATTTAGAAAAATACAGAACCTAGTAACAGACTTTCTAGTCACTACACACGTAGCCTAATGTGCATCAACAAACACCTTAAGAGAAGTGTTTTTGTTCTTAGATATATAAATACCCATACCAGGAGTGCCCTTCAAGTACCTTAGCACTTTAAGAGCAATCTTAAGATGAGACTTTAAAGGTTTATGCATAAACTGACTTAAACAATGAACAGAATAAGCAATATTAGGCCTAGTGTGAGTAAGATACATAAGTTTTCCAATCAACTTCTGGTACTCAGTTATATTATCAATAATAGGATAAGTACTAGATGGTTCACTAGTAATAGAAACATTTTGTTCAAAAGGAATAGCAGAAGGTTTGCAAGCAAGTAAAGCAAACTCAAACAAAATATCTAAGCAATACTTTCTTTAAGACAGGAAAATACCATTAGCAGTATCTACAACTTCAATTCCCAATAAGTACTTAAGCCTACCTAGATCCTTAATCATAAATCTAGATTTAAGAAATTCTTTAAATTTCTTAATCTCATGAATATTGCTTCTAGTAACAATGATATCATCTACATAGACAAGAAAAGCTAAGAACTCATGATTATTTAACTTAGTAAACAAAGAATAGTCACTTTTGCTTTGACTAAAACCATTCTCAATCAAAGCTTGAGTCAATTTAGCATTACATTGCCTAAGGGCCTGCTTAAGACCATAAAGAGACTTTTTAAGCCTACAAACCCTTTTATCTTCATGACTATAATACCCTTCAGGCAAAGTCATATAAATTGTTTGTAGAATACATTAATTATCTAAACACTTAACCAATCAATGAAGAACTAAAGAGAGAAAGAGATGGAAGGAAGGTTTCTAGAGAGATAAAGAGAGAGAGAATATTAGATTAGATATGTGTGTGAGAAATGAAACCAACCATCACCCTCTCCAAGCTATGGAGAGGGTATTTATACATGTCCTAGCTGCGACTCATATAGGCCTTGATGGGCTTTCTATAGGATTTGGCCCTTTTACCTATTTAAGGTTCCAAAAACTATCTAAGACCTACGAGCTACGTATTTTAGGAGTGACCGAGCCTTTTCTTGATTCCTAACAATCTCCCCCAAGGGAGGTTACCTCCTTTTACAAAAATCTTAAACTTAGCATTCTACGAATGTCTTCCGTCTTTGCTCGTGGTCTTGAATTTTATCTTTCAACTTGTGATATGCGTAGTGATATTTAGACTTTAGGCTTGAGCTTGTTCCTTTAAGCTTAACTTGCATGTGATCTTTGAGCTTCTTGAGATCATCAGCCGAATATAATCTCTTATCATCATCTTGTGATCTTTTACCATCTTGTGTACTTGTGACCTTCGGACCAACATGCTCATACTTTTCTTGAACTTGAAAGCTTGTATATTCATCTTTCTTGAAGTTCTTTAACTTTAACACTTCGTCACTTTAAGAAGGACGTGCGGTATCAGAGTAGCAGAAGTCTTGAAACATGTACTTGAGCTTTCATAATGTCTTTACATATGTCGATCGAGTATGAGCATGTGGCTATGAATCTTTGACTCTGCTGGAACAAGGTCTCTCCATTTCCATATTTATATGTATCTGCAATAAAACAGTTAGCAATAAAATTAGTGGACGAATATGGCTTTGTCATTCGCCCGTGTATTGATGGATTAACCTTCAAATCTGTAAGGATCGACCTATGATTAGGTAGATTCAAATTAAGAAGAATCTCCTTGACAGGATTTCCAGCTTGCAGTATTGAATATTTCTAACACATATGTATTAGATTCATCATACTCAGCTTGTTCTCATTACCGGAACGTCTCAAAGCAGACAGCACAATAAGACTGAACCAGTGAGTTAATGTCTCACCGATTGAATAAAAATTGATTTGAAAAATCAATCGACGTGTCACTTGCTAAAGTAATTTTGCGACACATCGAGAGTTTTATATATTTCAAAATTTGTTAACCGTCAATTCATAGTCTGGACCAAATTGATATTCAGTGTCACAAGTTTGATCCATATAGGATCTCACAAGTCACCTACCACAGAGCTTGTTTGATGTTGGCTTTGGAAGGATTTCCATCGTCATTGTGAACACTTAAGTATCACTTTGATGTTCTGGCAATATCACAAGGATAATGCATAAGACTCTAAAGATATTACTTGTTTTCATAGTGTATGAGAAACAAATATATTGGAATAGTGTCCTAGTGAGATTTATGGATGATTTCTTTATGGCTCTAGACTTGATAGTGCACGTTAGTTTTAGTAATCGAAGGCTAGAGCAGACTGCCACCTTTTCAATACCAACTAACTCGAAATGAGAAATTCGATAAAAATATGTTTAATCTCTGTGAGAAATGAAACAAGAGTCTTTTGAGAGACCTTGAGTGGCTGGGGAGGGTTGTGCATCGCATCACTACGTCCATAATGACTATCTTCAATACCAGACAATAGCTTAGTGTTTCTGATAGCATATGTATTAACCTGGTTTTTGCCTAAGTGTAAGGAGGGCTTCTATTTTTCACCCTTTATCTTTACTTTTCTTTTTCATTCTTCAACCCCTTCAATGTTTACTAAGACTTTATCACTAACACCTTGTTAGGTTTGTTCTAGTGTTAGCTCTGTCTTAGTCTGCATTATCTCCTTTTTCACTTTTACTCCTTTTGTATCATACCTATGGACTTTTATTCTATCTAATGGAATGTCCCTGGGTAGATTCCTCCGGTTCTGGCTGGATCGTGGAAACAAACACCTATACCTAACCACCTTATAACTCCAATAAATTAAATACATGGTCGGTCTTTTGGTATTGTTCTCAGCCTTAAAACCATTTGAAAACATCGATCAAGGTACTTTGTGATAAAATCAAAACATTTAGTACCTCAACGGTTTTACTTTTCAAAAATGCTCCCCCTCAACACATGCATTGATAACTAAAATTGTTTAGCATGGTGAGGAAGGAGATCGCACTTGAGCCTTTATGATCACATTTTTAAGTTATATATATTTTAATCATTTTCTCCTCTTATCAAAAATGTCAAATCTCTTGATATTTTGGATATCAATTGATTTAAATATATATGAAAATTATTTGGGGAGAAAAATGTTATGATTATATATATGAAGCCTTATTAGGAACATTTTAATGCCCCCCTCAATTTTTGAGGGTATTATATGGTGTTGAGTACGTTAATTTAAAAAAAATGAATTTACTAAGAAATTCTTGAAAATTCATACTCAAACACTATATATATGCCTAATTTTAGTCCTACACTACTTATTTACATATTCACAAGATTTATAATTACGAGAGAATGACCTGAAAGAGTAGAACAAAATATGACTAGGTCATATTGTCCGCTGAAGCAGCATAAGGTCTTCCCCGTATTCTCTTCCACCAACAAACTTTCCAAGCTTCTCATCAACCTTCTTTCCCGCAACTGACGATCAATTTCTTTTACCATGATGTGAGACCATGTCTTGTCTAAGTTACTCCATCTCCTCTTTGGCATGGCTTTGTTATACCCCATCCTCAAATTGGTAGCCATGTCATAAAGAGTATCCCGAACCGATTAGAGTGTACCGTCACTGAACTTGTGGAGCTCATCAGAACGCATCAATCTCTTTCTGTTCAGCTTGTCTTTATAAATGACTCCTTGAGGATCTGAGAGAGTGGTATATGGTGCTCTTCGGGAGAGGTCTTCATCACGTGTTCTTGGCTTGGATATGTTGAGCTTCTTTTGGTAGCTCTCGACACCAAGTTGAAGATCTTCCACTCTCTTTTGGATTACAATACGTCTTGTGAACATACGTAATATAGCGGCTAGGTGCATAATGTCCTCGTCTTTGAGGTTGAAGAGTTTGTTCTGAACCACGAGAAGTAGCATGTCTTCAATGTTATTTAGATAAAGTCGTGGAAAGTCCCCTTCCATGAACTTGTACAATTTCTGATCAGATCTTCGAACTTCAATCTCCTCTAGATGACCATAACCATACCATATGTTGACTTTGACATTTGTCATGGCTAGAATTCTTTTGGTGGAGTATACATCATGTTTGGACACCCTCTTGGAAGCATATCTATAGAATCTTTGTCTTTTGGGTCCCCAGTGTGAAGTACCCGAAAGAGCATGCTTGTCATAGGCTACTTTTATAGGACTCCATAACGTGGGTACCATATCTTCAATTCCAGGTAACTCGCACTTAGCAGCCTTTGTCTTGGTCAAAGAAGTCGTGTATGTTCCGCCGGTGCCTCCTCCTTACAAGTATGCCAAGTCATTGTTGAAGAAGTAATCTACCGGGACAATCTAACAATTTCTTGAGGGAACCAATACATAGTCACTTGCGTAAGTCCAAATCGGATATCGCTCACCTTCAGGTTATTTCCCATCTATTATCATTCGGGCTTTGTAACATTCTTGTATGAATATTCGAGCTCGACGATAAACCTCCTGTAAGTCACCTTTTGAAAGCTTGTAAAGCCATCCTACCAAAATATCTTGTAAATGCGATCACTAAATCTTCATACGGATCATGCAAATGGCAAAGTCAATCACAGTGCACATTAAATCATCAGAATGTCACACTGGAAGGTTTTGCTGCTATTGGCAAGGTCACACAAGCCATTTCTATGGCTATTATCAACTGTCTTACATCAATACACTCAGAACGATGAGATAGGGAGGCCTTATTTGTCCGGTTTCTTGAACTAGTCCTTTGGGTCAGCCTTGACAATGAGAGGTTCATCAATGTTACTCATGTCTTCTCTAATATTTTGTGGCACTTGAGTATCTTCAGCCTCAAACACTGTCTACTCTGCTTGTGCAGACTTGCCAGTAGATTTTAGCTGAGATTTTGTGGTGCCTTTGGAGGTTTCAGTTGACTTTGCCTCCTTGGATGGTTCAGCGTCTTTGCTTGTTTTCTTCCTCTTTAACCCTTGGTTTAATCCAACAGGATGGCCTTTATCTCTGTCAGCATCATCTGGCTTTCTCTACTTTGACTTGTCTGTAATACCTTAGTCCATGGCATCTTCATCCTCAAGAATAAACTCCATGAGAGCATGATATAGAGCCTTATACTTGTTGTTTTTGTTAAATGACTTAGTTTTAGTCATTGTCTCAAACAAAGTTCTTTTCTGATCAAATTCTTGTAATTCAGTCGTATTAGATGAAGTGATGGTGTATTTGGTCTCTTGCTGTTTTGCTACATGCTCCATCTTAACCTTGCGGATATCTTCAGCACTTTTCTAAGGTTTGTATTGCTGTTTGAGCTTTTCTACAATGTCTACTGGAATGGGGTGTTCCTTAATGAGGTCTGCAGTATGTATTTGGGGCACCTTATAAAGAGCATCATCCAGACTTGTTCCAAGGTACTCTTTTACAGCAGTCAGAACTTCAGATTTGATTGTAGCATGTAGTGATGAAGAGTGATCAACATTTTTTAGCTCTTTGACTTCCTTTTCTAAGTCTGATACTCTAACATGGAAAGCAGAAAGGGTTTCAAAATCAGGAATAGCAGTGGTTGAGGTTGTTGCTTCTGTAGTTGTTGGTGTTGGTATCAGTGTTGATTGTTGTAGAAGAGGAATAAATGATGGAATAGGTGGAGGAATGGTTGTAGCTAGAGTTGATGAAGTTTTAGGAATTACTAAAACAGGTATGGTGAGAAGTGGTGAGGTCTGAATACTTGGATCTTCATGTTAGAATTTGATATCCATTATTGAGATAATCTCTGTGTCAGCCGAGGAAATGTTATCAAAGTTGAGAAATTTAGTGGCATAGTTGGATGAGATAGAGGAACTTGGTAGTGGAACTTCAGTCTTCTGAGTAGCATGGGCAGCTATAACTGTTGCCTGAGCATCATCCTTGACTTGATCACCTGCAACCTCTAACGTTCTCGTGCTTAGCATCTACATGACCAGCACCAGTCATCTCTTCATCATCTTTCCCTTCACCTTCAAGCTTTGTGTCTTTTAACTCCACATTTACATCACTATACATCTCCTTATTGATACAGTCATACTCTTCATCTACATCATTTGTTTCATCATTAGTAGGTATATAGTTTTCAGGTGTATGTACGAACTCATCTTCTTGTGTTTCTTCTTCATCATCACTTGTTCTCGGATTATCAGATTCAGTTTGTTCATCATCACTTTGGTGATTATCGTCATCATCATCATCATCACTATCTCCTCAAGATTCATACTCACCCTCAGAAGAATCTGCTTTGGACGCATCGGGAACCCCTGGTTTTAAATCAGTTCCTTCACTTGTGTCAATTGACTTTCCTTTTGTCTTATCAGGAACCTCTGGTTCTAAACTATCTCCCTCACTTGAGCCACCTGCTTGATGAATGTTTGTTTCCCGTTTGCTTTGTTTGATAGCATTTTTCAACTGAGCTTCCTCAAGTAATGCGGCTTCAGACAGTAATTCAATCCATTTGCTTCTTTCAGCCTTTGCTAGTGCCTTCTTCTTTGACACAGACACACCAGGATCATCTCGGATTTGAACACCAGCTGACTGTCTTCTAGCAGCAGGTTTCTTGGCGGGTTTCTTTGCAGGCTCTTCAACAGCAACAAGAGTTTTCTTCTTTGATGGATAAGCAGGTTTCTTAAATTTCCTAGCTTTCTTAGGAGGGATTGCTCCTGTAGCATATGATAGATGAGTCTTATAGGCATGATATTTCCGCATCTTCTAATTAGTCATCTTTGCATGAATTAATGCTCTATACACTTGGTATTCTTCAGTTTTGGAGACAATTCTCAAGGACCCCAAAATACTGTTATCCTGAACAGTGTGCATGAAAAGTCTATTCCTCATAGAGATTGACTTATCTTTGGAAATGAAGTGTTGGATGATTGCCTTTGTAAATCTGAGATAGTACATTTTCTCTTGTTTCTTAGAGTCTTTATTGTCTATATGAAACATAAAGTCTTCCCAAACTAGTTCAACAAAGTCAACATTTTGGTTGTAAGACATCCCCTACAGGATTTGTGCTCTTGAAAGTCTGATCTTATCAAGACCTGTGGTTTTCCTAAAAAGGCATCTGTTGATGACTGCAGCAAAGGTTCTCCAAGGTTGGTGCATATGATCTATATACAGCTTAGTTACATAATCAATATCTCCTGTGTACCCAAGTTCCTTGATAAATGAAACAATTTCTTCATTAGAAGAAGGAGGTATAACAAACTCTTGATTTGGAAGTCTAGGACAGATCTGAAGAATGTCATGAAAGACTTCTACATCAATTGTGCATTTCTTCTTGTCCAGCTTGAACTTGTACGAGGATGAGTTTTTAATCTTGGTGATGGTGTTCCAGAACTGATGCATATATCTTTCCGGGACTTCTGATGTGATTAGGAAAGCTGGATAGCAAGTTGTGAGTGCAAGATCATCCAAGAAAACTTGATAAGTGGGTTCCTTTGGAGTCTTGTGGGATCAATTCTCATGTTGCATATGCCAATCTTGACTCGATTCTCAGGTGTTGGGAATTAAGGGCTTCTACAAAGTTTATATTGCTGGTTCAACTTAGTACTGCCAAGCTTAAATAGTTTGTACTGCTCAGATTATAACTACCAGTACAAACTGGTTAGTAATACTAGAGTAAAAGTTACTACTGTCAGTACTAACTTAATACTGCTAAAGAGAAGTTAACACTGCTGCATGAAGATTAGGACTGATGAAGAGTTAAACGCGTTTTGTGATATGTATGGACTTATTCTGTGTATATCTTATATAGTTAGAAGATATGTTAATATCTTGTAAAAGTTTAGAAGATTTGTAGTTATCTTGTAAAGGACTCCTTGGTGTATAAAAGGAGATCCTAGGTTATGGTTTTAGTATCATCACATCACATCACATCAGTCTTTCATAGTATTCATAGCTTCAAGGTTGTAAACCCTAGTACTAGACAGAGTACTCGTATTATTCATTATAATAATATTAAAGCTTTTTGGTTATATCGTTGTTCATTCAAGTTTACTGTTTTATTGATATTTCTTCTAAGTATTAAAGAGTAGATTCCACATACTCTTTAGTATTCACAAAGTTTCTAACATTGTTGTTTTGGATTTATCCAAAGTAACATAATCTTTACAAGCTAAAGAATAGATCCTGAGTTGGGAACTACAAGTGGTATAAGAGCTTGTGTTCTAAAACTTTGATCTAGAAGAAACAAACAAGAAGAACTCTTTATTCACACAAAAAGATGGATCTAGAAACTGCCCAAACCAATGCTACTGCAAAGTTGCCCATTCTCAAACAAGGTGAATATGAGAGGTGGAGACTAAGAATAGAGCAATACTTTCAAGTTCAAGACTGTGCTCTATAGGATGTCATAGAGAATGGCAACTCTTTCAAACCAACAGTACTAACAACAGCAAATGCTGATGGTACTTCTACTTCAATGATACCAGGTCCTGTTACTACTTAAGAGAAGGCCCAAAAGAAGAATGATGTAAAAGCAAGAAGTATGTTGCTGATGGCACTTCCCAATGAACATCAATTGACATTCAATCAATACAAAGATGCCAAGACTTTGTTTGATGCCATACAAACTAGATTTGGTGGTAATGATGCCACAAGGAAGACTCAAAAGACACTTCTGAAGCAGATGTATGAGAACTTCAATGCTCCAAGCACAGAGTCACGTGACTCTATTTTTAATAGGCTTCAAAAATTTGTTAGCCAGTTAGCCATCTTGGGTGAAAACATCTCTCAAGAAGATCTCAACTTAAAATTTTTGAGAAGTCTGCCTTCTGAATGGAACACTCATGTAGTGGTCTGGAGGAATAAATCAGAACTTGACACAATGAGCATTGATGATCTCTACAACAACTTCAAGATTGTTGAACAAGAGGTCAAAAGAACTGTAACATCAAGCTCAAACTCAAACTCAAGCTCTCAGAATATGGCCTTTGTGTCATCTCCTAGTAGTACCAATGAAGTTAATACTGCCAATGTTCAAGTTAGTACTACTAACTCTCCTGTTAGTACTACTGATTCTCTAGATAGTACTGCTAACTTAAGTGATGCCACTGTCTATGCGTTTTTGGCTAATCAACCAAACGGGTCTCAACTTGTTCATGAGGACCTTGAACAAATCCATGAAGATGACCTAGAAGAAATGGATTTAAAATGGCAGTTAGTTTTACTGAGCATGAGAGTAAGAAGGTATTTCCAGAGAACTGGTAAGAAGATCACTATCAATGGGAGTGATACTGCTGGATATGTCAAGTCCAAGGTAGAATGTTTCAACTGTCATAAAATGGGATATTTTGCAAGAGAATGCAGAGGTCCTAGGAATCAAGATAATAGGAACAGGAATCAAGACAGCTCAAGAAGGACTGTGGATGTGGAAGAAACTTCTTCCAAAGCTATGGTGGTTATTGATGGAGTTGGTTTTGATTGGAGCTTTATGGCAGATGAGGAAGTACCTACCAACATGGCTCTTATGGATTTCTCAGACTTAGAGGTATATAATGACAAAACTTGTACTAACACTTATCTTAAAAGCTTTGAAACTCTTAAAACAGCAATATGAAAAATTTAATAGTTAGTTAAATAAATCTTAGTTTAATCTAGACTACCTATAAAAGAGGTTTATCATCCTATAGAATAACAACTTGTCTTTTAAAGAAAAAGAGTTCTATGTTTTATGACTAAATGTTGTTCTAAAGAGAGACACCTCATTTTAAAGACTCAGAATTAATGCCTCTTAAAAGTGAATAAGAGAAAATATAAGAAA
Organism: Tanacetum coccineum; assembly: GCA_026074375.1. Taxonomy (NCBI): domain Eukaryota; kingdom Viridiplantae; phylum Streptophyta; class Magnoliopsida; order Asterales; family Asteraceae; genus Tanacetum; species Tanacetum coccineum. The sequence goes on along the minus strand of BQNB010057549.1, from coordinate 20,838 downwards.
GAAAAAGAGAGCAATCAGATTAAAATTGACAAATTTGAAAATGCTTTTAAGAGCTTAGATAAATTAATAGGGAGTCAAATATCTGATAGCAGTAAAAAAGGTGTGAGGTTTGTAAGCTATAATGTTGTTCCACCTCTACCTACAGGCTTATTTGCCCCCCCAACTTTTGATTTGTCCAACTCAGGTCTTGAGGAGTTCTAAAAACCTGAGTTTGAAGGCTATGGACCTAAGGCCAGTAAGATTGTCTGTAAAGATACCTCTAATGAGGTTAAGAAAGCTCCTGATGCCCCATTGGGTGAGAAGTTGGTGTCAGAAAAAGAGAAGCAAACTGTTTTTCCTACTAAGATAGAATCTGTTAAACAACAAGAAAAACCATCTAGGAAACCATTTAAGTATGCAGAGATGTACAGAACACAAAAACCTAGGGGGAATCAAAGAAACTAGAATAATCTTAAATCCCAATAGCTAGGAGGTGATTTTGTGATGTATAATAAAGCATGTTTTGTTTGTGGAAGCTTTGACCATGTGCAGGCTCACTGCAATTACCATCAAAGGGAATGGATGGTAAATGGGAATAATTATACAAGGGTGAATTATAACTATTCTGCTAAAAAGGCTCACCCTAACTCTCACAGGAACATGACTCCTAGAGTAGTTTTAATGAAAACTGTCTTAAAACCACTTAATACTGCTAGGCATGTTAATACTGCTCATCCCAAAACTATAATTTATAGAGCTAGACCAATGTCATGTTTTTCAAAATTAGCTCAATCAACTGTAAAGAGGCCCTATCAATGAAGGACAGCATTAACTAACAAAAACATTAACCAAAAAATTAATACTGCTAAGGAAAAAGTTTATACTGCTAAGCCAAAAGCAGTTAATATTGCTAGGCCAACTTCAACAGTAGTTAATGCTGTCAGGTCAAATCAGGTTAATGCTGTTAAGGCCTTAGTATGTTGGGTTTGGAGACCTACCAAACTTAACAGTGCATCAATTAATTTCAAGAGACAAAATTATATTGATGCACAAGGCAGATCCAAGTCAGTGATGGCTTGGTTCCCCCAAAGGAAACTAATTTCCTTATTTTTATGTGCAGGTTCATCCACAAAAGAAAGATCAAGGATATGTTGATAGTGGATACTCTAGGCACATGACAGGAAACATGTCCTATCTCGCAGACTTCAAGGAATTTGATAAAGGATATGTTACCTTTGGGGGAGGAGCCAGAGGAGGAAGAATTACTGGTAAAGGAACTCTTAAACTGGTAAGCTTGATTTTGAGGATGTGTACTTTGTCAAGGAGTTACAGTTTAACCTTTTTAGTGTCTCACAGATGTGTGACAAAAAGAATAGTGTTCTTTTTACTGACACTGCATGTTTCGTTCTGTCTCCTGATTTTAAGTTACCTGATGAAAGTAAAGTTTTACTTAAAGTTCCTAGAAAGAACAACATGTACAGTGTTGATATGAAAAATATTGTTCCTAAAGAGAGCTTAACCTGTCTTGTTGCAAAGGCCACACTTGATGAATCAATGCTATGGCATAGGAGGCTTGGTCATATAAACTTTAAAACTATAAATAAACTGGTTAAGGATAATCTTGTGAGGGGATTACCTGCAAAACGTTTTGAAAATGACCAAACTTGTGTTGCTTGCCTTAAGGGAAAGCAACACAAAGCCTCTTGTAAGTCCAAGATCCAGAACTCTATTACTCAGCCTTTATTCATGTTGCATATGGACTTGTTTGGTCCAACTTTTGTGAGCAGCTTAATGAATAAGAAATATTGTCTTGTGGTCACTGATGATTATAGCAGATTCACTTGGGTTTTCTTTTTAGCCTCTAAGGATGAGACTAGTGGCATCCTTAAGAACTTTATAACTGAGATAGAAAATCTAGTTGATAAGAAAGTAAAAATAATCAGATGTGACAATGGGACAGAGTTTAAGAATAGAGTTATGAATGAGTTTTGTGAAAAGAAAGGCATTAAGAGGGAATTTAGTGTAGCTAGAACTCCTCAGCAAAATGGTGTTGCTGAAAGGAGAAATAGGACACTAATTGAGGCTGCTAGAACCATGTTAGCTGACTCTAAGTTACCTACTACATTTTGGGCTGAAGCAGTTAATACTGCTTGCTATGTGCAGAATAGGGTAATTATAGTTAAGCCTCATAACAAGACCCCTTATGAATTGTTTAGAGGTAGAACTCCTGCTCTAAGCTTCATGAGACCATTTGGGTGTCATGTTACCATCCTTAATACCTTAGATCATCTTGGCAAGTTTGATGGAAAATCTGATGATGGTTTCTTTGTTGGATACTCATTGACTAGTAAGGCTTTTAGAGTATACAACATTAGAACCAGGAAAGTAGAAGAAAACTTGCACATTAGGTTCTTGGAGAATAAACCTATTGTTACAGGTGATGGTCCAAAGTGGCTGTTTGATATTGATAGTCTAACAAAATCAATGAATTATGTGCCAGTTGTTGCAGGTACAAACTCTAATGATTTTGCAGGTTCAGAAGAAAGTAATGGTGCAGGTCACACTAGCAAGGAGACTGAATTTAGCCAAGACTACATTGTGATGCCACTGTGGAAAGATGGTTCAATGTTTGATTCTTCTTCAAAGAATTCTAGTGATGATGAACCACAACCTTCTAGTAATGCTGAAAAGAAGGATGATGAAGGTGTAAGTAAAGCAAGTGGATTTAGTGATCAAGAGCAACCTGAGAGCAATACTCCAAATATTAATACTTATGGGCCTAGTATTAATATTGCTAGTGCAAATTTTAAAACTGGTAGTCTAAATATTAATATTGTTAGTCTAACAGTTGTTACTACAAGGTCAAATCGCTCTCAAAATGTATCTGATATGTTTTCTTTGGGAGGAAGTGCTACACTTGAAGCCACGCATGCTGATTTATTTAGTGATGAAATAGAAATGGATATGAGCAACCTTACTACCTCATATCAAGTTCTTACTACTCTAAATACAAGAATCCATAAATATCATTCACTTGATCATGTGATTGGTGATATACAATCTGGTGTACAAACAAGGGGAATGACAAAGAATACAAATGAACATGGGTTCATTAGTGCTGTTTATTAAGAGAAACTCATGAAGACCTTCATACTTGTCTGTTTGCTTGTTTCCTATCCCAGGAAGAACCAAAAAGAATTGCCAAAGCTCTAAGTGATCCAGCTTGGGTAGAAGCAATGCAGGAGGAGCTTTTATAGTTTAAACTACAAAAGGTTTGGATACTAGTGGATTTGCCTAAAGGTAAGAGAGCTATTGGTACCAAATGGATATTCAAGAACAAGAAAGATGAAAGAGGCATCGTAACAAGGAACAAAGCAAGGCTAGTTGCCCAGGGATATACTCAAGAAGAAGGTATAGATTATGATGAAGTTTTTGCTCCTGTGGCTAGAATTGAGGCAATAAGGCTGTTCTTAGCTTATGTTTCCTTTATGGGCTTCATGGTATATTAGATGGATGTGAAGAGTGCTTTCCTTTATGGTACAATTGAAGAGAGGTCTATGTGTGTCAACCTGTAGGATTTGGCAGATCCTGACTATCCTGACAATGTTGATTTAAGGTATGATATAGAGCTGTATCGCTTGCACAAGCGTCCAAGAGCCTGTATGGAACCTTTGCAAGTATATTTATTGGACATGGGTTTCAATGAGAAAGATAGATCTGAAATTATTTATCAGAATAGCATATAAAGGAGATATTGTGCTTATACAGATCTATGGTGATGAAATTATTCTTTGGCTCTACAAACAAGGAGTTATGTTATGGGTATTTGAAAAAAAACTATTGAATGACAAGTTTGATGAGTTCTTTGGTGAACTCAATTCTTATTAGGTTTGCAGTAAGGAAAGAGAAGAGGGGATTTTTATCAAGTCAGATAAATATGGAAGCTGAGATATCTAAAGATGTTTTGTTTCACAGATGTCAGAACAGCTAGCACACTTTGGATACAGAATAAGCCTTTGCAGGATCAAGGAATCTGATGGTGTTGATGTTGTTTGTTCATTCTCTAACAGATCACATGATTGTGTTCATGATGTATATTACATCATCTAGACTTGACATTATGTTTCGCAGTATGTGCATGTTCAAGATTTCTTAGTTACAACCTAAGTTTCACACTCACTTGCTGTGAAAAGGATTCTTTTGGTACCTAAAAGGCAAACCTAAATCTAGGCCTTTGTTCCTTGAATTTCTCCTTTGATCTGGTGGCTATTGATAGTGACTATGTGGAGGCAAGCTTGATAGGAATCAACAATCAGGACAGGTTGTCAGTTCACCAGGATGCAAGATTGATATTCATGGCTAGTGCAAGAAGCAATCTGCGCATTGCCCCTAATCTACTGAAGCTGATATGTGGCTGAACTGCTGTTGCTTGTGGGTAATTACTTGGATTCATAATCAAATGATGGATTATGGGTATAATTTTATGAACACCATGGATTAATATTGAGAATAACAGTACTATATGTATTGTTAAGAATCCTGTTTCACATACTAAAACAAAACACATTGAGATTAGATACCACTTTATAAGAGACTGCTATGATAAAAAGTTAATTCAAGTGATTAAAATCCACACAGGTCATAATTTTGCAAACTTACTTACAAAACCTTTAAATGTTGGAAGGTTTCAGTACTTGGTTTCAAGTATTGGAATGCTAAATCCTTAGAATTTTAATCTCCTTGTGTCTTTGTAATGTTTGTATAGGATTGGTACTGTTAGTTTTGTCAATTAGTACTTACTAAGTATAATTAGTATGATGGTATTCTTAGAATGTTGTTAAAAAATGTTAGTCATAATTATACTGTTAACAGAAAATACTCTTGATAGCGTAATTTTGGTTTTGGAACTAACATTTGCAGATAAGCATATTGAGTATCTGGTATTGTATAAAAGGGAGGCTAATAATGTCAATATGCAGTCAAGTATGGATGGAAGAACATGTAACATCAAAAAAAGTGTGTGATGAATCAAACACCTAGGCAACTCAAAAGAGGTCGGGACACAAAGATACCTCAGTCTAGTGGTCCCCTAAAAAGGTTGATAATGAGGCTGTCCATAAGGAGTTGGGTGATTAATGGAAAGGGCTGCCACTACTGACTTTTAGCTTAGATGCTGAGCTGGCAGTTGGTAACATCAATAGGACCTTCTATGGCAACACTTAATGAGCCAAGTCCTTAGGGAGCTGGTTCAAGTAGTGGTCCCAGGTTCCAAGTTATCATCTTGGGGTTGTAGATGCTTAAACTAGGTTTGAGGCTGCATCTAAATAGTCTAATAATACACCTTATCTCAAGAGTTAACACACTTGGAAGTGGGGAGGACAGTATCAAACTAATAGAATGATGGCACATTGAACAAAACTGTCTAAATCTGGTGAGTAAAAAAAGAGCGAATTAGATGAGATGAAAACAGAAAGAAGAGATGGTGAAATAAAAACAAAAAGAGTGATGAGTCAAAAAAATGAATTGAGAGAAAAGACTCACTTGGAAGTGATGAGGGCAGTTTGACACTGAATGAATTGACGGTTCTTTGTACCTCATTATCCAAGAAAGTAGAAAGTTTGGAATCAGACTTAAAGCAGACAAAATAGACATACACTAAGCTTACTAAACTAGTTACAACTGCTGGTGAAGGAGTTAGTACTGCTAGAGCAATTCCTGAAGAAGTTAGTACTGCTGAACCAGATATGGATGTAACACTTGCTGAAGCACTTATGGATCTCTTGAAGAGTGGAAAGAAAAAGTCACCAAAGCCAAAAGCAAGAGGTATCTCTTTTCAAGATCCTGAAGAAGTTGCAAGAAGAGAGGTTATTTCACCACCAGTTTTAAAGATTTTAGCAAAAGACAAGGGAAAAGCCATAATGACTAAACCAGAGAAGCCATTAAAGAAGAAGGACCAGATTCAAAGTGATGAAGAATTGGCTCTCAGACTCCATGCTGAAGAACAAGCTGAATTTGAAAGACTGCAAAAAGAAAGAGCTGCACAAGAAGAAGCTAGCAGAGCAGCTATCTATGATGAAATGGATAACATTCAAGCCATGATTGAAGCTGATGAGCAATTAGCTGCAAGAGTCCAAGCTGAGGAACAAGAACTATACTTCATTAAAGAAAAATCAAGACTGTTAGTGGAGATGATAGCAGAAAGAAAAAGGTTCTTTGCAGCACAGAGAGCAGCAGAGCAAAGGAGTAAACCACCCACCAAAACTCAGATGAGGAATAGAATGTGTACATACCTGAAGAATATGGGTGGATACAAACACAATCAGCTGAAAGGAAAGAGTTATGAAGAGATTCAGAAGCTCTTTGACAAAACATACAAACAAGTAAACTCTTTTGTACCTATGGCATCAGATGATAAGGAAAAAGGTAGTGAAAAGAAGGCTGGAGGCAGTAGAAAGAAAACACTTGCTAAGAAAAGAGCAGGTGAAAAGCAAAGTGAAGAGAGTTCTAAAAGACAAAAGATGGAGGATGATGCTGAGAAAGAAGAGCTTAGAGCTCATTTGGATATAATTCCAGGAGATGATGTAGCTGTAAGTGTTGAATCATTAGCTACAAAGTATCCAATAGTTGATTGGAAGACACATGTTCTATCAGAAGACAAGATGTATTATGAGATCATCAGAGCTAATGGAAGTACTAAATCTTACAAGATATTTACAGAGATGCTTGATGATTTTGATAGGCAGGATGTGTTAGATTTATATAGGCTGGTTAAAGAAAGGTTTGAGACTGCAAGCCCAGAAGGATATGACAGATTACTTTGGGGAGATCTCATTACTGTGTTTGAACCAAGTAAAGATGATGAAGTCTGGAAAGCTCAACAGGATTACACATTGATCAGCTGGAGATTATTTGATTCATGTGGAATTCATGTATTACTGATGGATACTGGCATTGCTATTCACATGCTGGTAGAGAAGACATATCCTCTTACTCAAGAGATGCTTTCAAGAATGCTGAGTGGGAAGCTAGAGGTTGACAATGAAAGTGAAATGGCATTTGAGCTTCTCAGATTTACTAGATCACAGATTGAAAAGTAGAAGAGTGTTTGGAAGAATCCTCTCAAAAAGGTTTAATTCAAGAAACTTGATGATTTGGAGGTAAATCACAAGTTTAGGGGAGGATTGTTGGGAATTAAGGGCTTCTACAAAGTTTATACTGCTGGTTCAACTTAGTACTGCCAAGCTTAAATAGTTTGTACTGCTCAGATTATAACTACCAGTACTAACTGGTTAGTACTGCTAGAGTAAAAGTTAGTACTGCCAGTACTAACTTAATACTGCTGAAGAGAAGTTAACACTGCTGCATGAAGATTAGGACTGATGAAGAGTTAAACGCGTTTTGTGATATGTATGGACTTATTCTGTGTATATCTTATATAGTTAGAAGATATGTTAATATCTTGTAAAAGTTTAGAAGATTTGTAGTTATCTTGTAAAGGACTCCTTGGTGTATAAAAGGAGATCCTAGGTTATGGTTTTAGGATCATCACATCACATCACATCATATCAGTCTTTCATAGTATTCATAGCTTCAAGGTTGTAAACCCTAACACTGTCAAAGAGTGTTCGTATTAATATATTGAAGCTTATTGTTTTGGTTGTATTTTTGTGTCTCAAACATACTTTTTCTTTATTCTTCTTAGTGGTATAAACTAGATTCCGCATAGTTTATATCATACACTCAAAGTTTCAGTCTTAGTGCCTTTGGATTTATCCAAGGATACTAAACCTTACATCAAGCTTAGGAGTTCAAAATCCTTTCACCAGGACCATCAGAGACTTTTATTACGCACATGTTTCTTAGTTCAGGTAGGCCTGTAAGTTTCTATCTTTTGCTCTCAAATGCCCTCATTAGAAATATCATTTTGATTGATATAAGGTACATTGGCTATAAATGTTGAGATGTCCCCTGGTGAATATAAAAACATGATAAATCAAAATGCTATTACCTAAGAAACTTTACTTAAGAGGAGTGTTTGTGTCCAACATCAACAAATTCCTGCTGCAATCTTATATTCGAAGCGCTTAACCAGTGGGCAATCATCTTCACATGGTATTTGTTTGTATATGGCTAGTGGTGTTCAGTGTTTAGTTTAAGACCGAACAAACCAAAAAATTAACCAGACCAAAACCGAATAAAACCAGACCGAAAATTTTAATTGGTGTATGGTTTGGTTTGAGACCGAACCGAAGTATTTAATTGGTGTTTGGTTTGGTTTTGGTTTTGACAAATAGAAAATCAAACCAAACCGAATAACTTTAAATTTTAGGGTAAATTACACTGTTGGTCCTCAAACTCCATCCTATTTGCGGATTCAGTCCCTCGTTTTGAAAATCGGTGGAAATGGTCAAAAAAAGTGGTTATTTTGGTGCGTGTTTGGTCCCAGAGGATGAATGGTCGTTAAGTCGCTTCGTTAGTGATGTGTATTATGGTAATTTCGCATTAAAAGTGTGTTGCACCGTTGGTCCCTATCAACTTTAATATCATAATTCAAAAAAAATCCGTTAGTACTATATATTTTTGTCTTTTTCTTACTACATCGTTGGTCCCTAAAGTCGTTTTTCCTTTCTTGCACGTAGTTAACACCTAGCCCATTCTCTCTCTATTATATTTCCATAATATTACGTAGTAAACTTAAGATATTATATTTTCTGTCTTATTATTTGTCCACTTCTCCGAACATAAAACGGAACACAAATTCATTTACTTTTATTTCTTTGTTCTTTATTTCACTTCACAACTAAAACTCAAATCACACGATATGTAAAAAAGAAAGTCAATCACAACTATAACAAATTTTGACAACCACCAAAAATATTATCTCATTCATTTTTATTACTCATATACCTCAAACACAAAAATTTACAACAACATCAAACAAGAACTCAAAACTTCCATCAACATTCATCATCGTCTGACTGAGCCACTTCCATCAAATCCCATGAAATCATCTATCTCAGCCACTGTCGGCGACCGCACCATCACCATCGACCAGAACCAGCACTGTGAATCTCAACCACCAAGAAGATATGTCTCATTGTTTTTCAGTAATCTTGATTACTTCATATATGAGAAACAGAATCGTTAAATATGGAATGACATTGATCCATATCCAATTTAACAACGGTATCGGAAACAAAGGGATTGTAAATTCATAAATCATTTGTTCATGCCCTGTGAAACCACACTCGGATGTTTTTGGGAGCATTGGCGTGTTGCTAGACGCTTACCAATGTTATTATATTATTCATACATGTCCAAGTGGGAGCTGTTGGATTATGACCATATATGAATTAATATATGTCCGGAAATATTTTCGAGCCTAAGGGGACGCACACGTTTATATGTTAAATGACGAGTAAATATATTAATGTAATATATATTAAATGTATAACAAACGATCGTTAAAAGTTAACGAGTATTAAATAATTAGTTAATCGTTTAATGGTTGAACGTGAGGGACTAATTATTAATAAATCAAAGACAAAAGGGTTCGGTTGCCTTTTCTTTTTTCCCTAGTCGGTTGTAACTAGAATCCTAATAGGATTAGGAGATTTATTTGAGGGCTATAAATATGGTTGGATTTTCATTATTTATATGATACAATATACAACTAAAAAAATAAATCTTTCCTTGTTGACCGGTTTCAAAGATTTGGAATCTTTGGTTTGGTTTCCTGACCGAACAAAACAAACCATACACTTTTGTTTTTTTGTTTTTTGTATTTAATCATCACTTGGAGATGATTGTTCGCTGTTGTTGATTGATTCAAAGAACAAGAAGATCGTTTGTTATCCACTACCAGTACTAGCATACCTCGTCGTTTGCTACGAACGTATAGTGTGTGGAAGCTTAGAGGAATCATACTTTGATTCTTAGTGGTTACGCGTTGTATTATACATACGCGTATATAGAAGACGGTGTTTACGGTTACCTTTAAACGGTGTATCGTTTCGTGCTAAAAGGTACACGTTTTATAATCTTGTTTAATTTTTTGTGTTCCTATACTGTAATCATTTTATTCGCTGTATCGTGATATTTAATATGGTTAATTAGATTATAAAAACCCAACACAAAAACTTGGTCTATAAACAATGACTCTAGCATTCAGTAGGGGCGGTATATCATGAATGAACGACTGAGCCAAAAAAAGAAGGTGATGGGTTCAGTGAGTTGTGGCAATAGACTCATCTGAAACCCCATATAATCTCCTAACAAATAAAAGACCCTTGAAGACAAGAGAGTAAAGAATTGGGGGTTTGTTTTGAAGCAGATAAGTCCAAGTTCTTATCTTGTGAAGTCAACTTATCCTGAAAAGGGTATAAGACAAGTTTCAGTGTTAGCACAGAAACTTAGAAAGAGCATTTGTCCCATACCTAGAATAGGTATTGTAATAGAGATAAGGCAGTACAAACTAGCCTATTAGATCTGATATAAGTGCTTAACACCCATGTAAGGGTAACCCTACCTTAGTAGTATAAATAGAACTCCTGTAATGGAGTAGATGTTAAGTTTGTGCATTCAAAGCCATAACGTTCACAAACACACGTCTACTCCTCCAATCTACTAAGTCCCTGAGCTAGCTCAGTTGTTAGCATAGTAGTTTACTTTGCTTAACAACTTTAGGTTTAAGCAAATTTATTAGTGAGGAGAGTCAAACCACACATTGTCATTCAAATCCCCATTGTAGTTCCGCAGAACATATGGGGTATAATTCTTATAAAAAGAGTTAAACGTTGTGAACAAGTATTTTTTGTGTTTCTTACTTATTAGTTTATATTTACGTACACAAATCTTTTCACAAGAACAAATCTGTTTATTTTACTTGCTAGCCATGAGTTAGTTAATGATAACTTTGTAGTTATTGTTCACTAACTAAGTGGGAACAACAAGTAGTATCAGAGCCAAAGGTTTGTAAAACTTACTTAACACTAATTTATTTAAGTTTTTAAAACCTAGATCCTAAAATGGCTGCAGTAAATGATGTACCCCCAACTAGTTGACAAAAAGGGAGGTAGCTATTACTTAAAATGTATTAAAGATGGTCCATTTCAGCGAAAAATAGCTGATGGTTATGCTAAGCCTGATTCCCAATGGACCCTAGATGAGAGGAGGGTGACTGTTCAAGATCAGCGCCTTAAAAGTATCATTATGTCATGTCTACCAGATGACATAATAGAATTAGTCATTAGCTGTGTTTCAGCCAAAGAAACATGGACTGACTTGGTTCACAGCTTTAAAGGTCCCTCATATACCAAGGAAAACAGGATCATGGATCTAAAACTTGAGTATCAAACCTTCAGGGCCAAGTCCACTGAAAGTCTCTCACAGACCTACACTCGCTATAAAACACTTCTAAATGAGCTTGCCAATGACGGTGTTAACCTCTCTAAACATGAAATCAATGTTAGTTTCATGAACAGTCTCCCTGAGAAGTGGCTAACCTTCTCCCAGGGACTGAGAAATGCAAACCATACTCAGACTCTTGACCTTGCAGATATCTATGGAAGGTTTTTCTATGAGGTAAATATAATCCAAAGAAGGTATTCTGACACCAAAAAGGCCCTATTCTAACTCCTCAACGGCACTTCAATTTTCCTACCTTCTTCTCTAACAATGTCATTTAGGATTTCCAGAAATTTGATGATAAAGTAGATGAAGGGTCTAGTGAGGGTATTCTAAAAAGACTTAGATATTGAGTATCATGAAAGAGCTCTTTTAGCAAATTCAAAACGTTTTATAATAAGAAGAAACAATTTCTCAGGTCAAAAAGCAAATGAAAATATTGAATGTTACAAATGTGGCAAAAAAGGTTATTTTGCAAGAGACTGCTTTTCTAAAACGTCTAAACCTTCTTACAAATCACCAGAGAACAATTACTCATCAGTGTCTAAAGGTTTTCAACCAAAGATTCCTCTAAAACTTATTCATTCTTCTTCAAACTTAAGTAATCAAGCTAATCTAAAGTTTCAGAAAGATTACAAGATTGAGTACAAAAGACCTTTCCAAACAAAGAATAAGGGTTTTGTAGCTGAAACCTTTGATTGGGATGAGGAAGAGGTTTTTGATGATAAAGAAGTCACTCGGGTCAAGGTACTGATGGCTCTAGCTTATGAAGAGCTCACTGTTGGAAAGAGCCATGCTCGCAATGGTGAATGGGTCGACATCACCATAAGAAAGGTAAATACTCTTCTCTCTATGGATGAAGATGCTGATTGGCAAAATTACCTCAAATATATCAACTTGATCTTAGTTTGTTTGCAAGAGCAGGGATTATTAAACTGACTTTCTTAAGTACATCAAAATTGTTTTTGAATTTAAATAAGTGTAGAGATGAATGATTAGTCTTAAAACAAGCTAAGCTTAGATTCAGTCACTTTTTCTTAATTCAAAACCCATAAACATATTAGTTAAATTTCATGCTCTTCAAGAACAACTTTAAAGGAGAGAAATGGATCAATTGAAAATGGCCTAACTAGCTCAAATGGATATTATTAGTCAATGTATCAATGAGCAAATCCTCATCAAAAGAAGAAAGTTCTTGGTGGTAAAGTGTTCACTGAATCATCATCTAAAATGAATGAAAATGAAAATCTTTTCATTCCTGCTTCCATGGGGTTTGACCAAGAAATGGTTCCAAAAGCCAAAGACTGGGTTGAGAGACTCAATCCTGACAGCAAACTTCTAAACTTTAATATGATTAATTCTGTCCCTGCAAGTCAAGCTGTCAATGAGTCTCTTAAAACTATAATAATGGTGCTACATAGTCATCATTAGGTGGTCTGGTGTGGATGGGTTGTGGGATCAAAGGTTGTATTACATCGTCCATTTCATCAGGGACGTTGAATGAGAAATTGCCTAATTCGTTCAACGTCCTCGACCGTAATATCCCAAATATTATAAGTATCCCCATCATCATCATCATCTTCCCCCTCAGCCTCCTCTTTCTCCAAGTCAACATCTTGTTCACAAATACTAGAAAATTCATTACTAGTGGGAAAAATAGGAATGTTAAGAAGATTACCACTTTTATGGTTCGTATCCCCGGATGTGTCAACATTCCGCCAATTTGGAACTTTCTCTTGCCCCATTCGTCTCAGGTTTTTAACTCCTACAAGTCATCCAAGATTTCATCGAAGTCGGAATCCTTCTTATCCACAGGAGTGTTTGGTGTGTTTGGTGGTTGAGCGAAAAACTAGGGTGTGAAACTATAGGAGTGATCATTTAGTGGAATTTTCTTTTGTCTAGCAATGTAATGATTATATTCTGCTATTGTCATACTATCAATGTCTACTTTATTGTTCGTATTAGGAGATTCATAACCACATTCGCTATGTGGTTGGGAAGGTTGGAAACAAGGAAGTAAGGGAGGTAACGCGTAATATTTGTCGATAAATGCGTCCTCATAGTAATGCAGAAAATCCAAAGATATACTCTTGTCACGGTGAGAAGAGTTAAAATCTGCCCTTTCATACCTTGTTGGACTACTTTTGGATCGAACTATATCCCATAATCGCCTTTCTTTCACAGCTTCATACTCTAAGTACTCATTAAGTATAACACCTCGTGTTTTCAGGTCATTTTACGACGTCATTTATTTCACTATTTATTTTTAGTCTTGTACGTGTTGCTTTTAATTTGCGTCATATAGTTAAATCGCGTAAGCTAAAATTTATCATTCAACGTAAACGGGTATCAAATAATTAAAGGTTTACGTCAAGCAAGTGTTAAATAATTATTTGTAGGATAATTATTAACTTTGCATGTTTTATTTTTATTGGTTACGTAAAGTGTTAACGTTTCGCGATAAAATACATGTATGCATTCACGGAACCACCAAAACTTATCTACGCTTCAACAAATACCCATTATTATACCTAATACTCAAAGTTTTATAAAACTTCACCTATTTTTATTATTGTATCCGAATTTGGCATATAAGCAACCAACTAGAAAACAAATGCTACAAGTATACTCTTTATACTTAATCCATACATCCTTATACTTCAAGTATCACTAGAAATATACCTTAAAAGATCAAAGACATTTCCTAGTCTGTCCCTCCCCTAATTTTTGGATACAACATAGATGAAAGGGGATAATAAACACATAATATAAGAACCAAGGACATGTACGACAAGACTCATTATGCCTAGCACAATGACTAGTGTTTTTGACCAAAGACCTCCTTAATTACCTCATCTTATCCAACCATGGTCTTGGTCTTCAATAGTAAGTTGGACTAAGGTTGTGTATAAATAGAAGGCTTGTACTAGTTGGTTTACATAGACATACATTTCCTTAAGCAAAACCAACACAAACTCTCTCTTTTGTTCTCTCCCTAGCCACGACTCACTCACACACAAACAAACCATCCATATAATTTTTCTTACCAAGTATTCAAGTGTTCTAGAATCATACATAAGATATTCTAAGGTGTATTGAAGGCTTGGTTTAGCATTTACGAGGGTTAAATCAAGAAAGTGCAAGATTAGGGTTTCTTGGTAAATTAGGGTTTTCTAGTCTTGGAAGCTTGGGTTTTGATTCTAAACTAGGGTTTAGAACTTGTTACTCTTCATCCTACTTCATCTTAAGGTCATCTAAAAACTCTACACTCTTTACATTTATGATTTTATGTGTATATAATGTTTATATAGTGAATCACCATCTAGGAAATATATTAAGATGTGAAATAGATTTTTACACTTGATCATGGTTTGAAATACTTTTTTGTATGTTATATTGATGTTAAAAACATTTTGGATGGAAAGTATATACATTATACAAGTGTGGATTAATTTATAAAAGTATATATAAATTAATTGTTTAAAAGTTTATTTATTAAAGTTTATAAGTAAATAAATGCAAGAACTTGTTATTCTTGGACAAATAATGGACTAAAGGACTTAAAATATATTGGACTTGTGTTATAAAGTGTTTAGAGGACTTATAACAATTTAACTAAGCTAAAATCTTATAAAAATAATTTTTATAAACACTTTAACCAAATGATCAAAAGCTTCTGATAAATTCGATAATTAAAATACTACATGTCATGACGATAGTAGGTACATAGAGAACTCAAAAATCCGAGTTATAACGAAGAAGATACGCCATTTGCAAGTTTACAAGAATAAATACTTTTATAAAAAAAATTATAAAAACAAATTACTATTCATTAAAGAAGATTTTTGGAAAATATTTTAGTTAGATAGAATTTTTAATTACGAGGACGTGTTCGAAAGAATCACTAAAATATTTTAGTTAGATATACCTCACATTGAGGATACTGAAGGTCCTCCTGATCTAATCAACACTGAAGGGACCTATGAATAAAATATTTAGAATGATCAAATGATCACTCAAACAACTGATGTACTATTAGGGAACAATACTGAAGTCTCAGGATCCATTACTGAATCTTTAGTCCATGATGTCACTCAGTCTCACATCTCAAATAAAGCCTCTACAAGTTCTCATCCTATTCCTCAAGATAGATAGTCAAGAGACCAACACATTGAACTTGTAAATATCGATGGTGATCCTGGTGAAACCATGCTTACAAGAAGCATTGATGCCAAGCTTACAACTACCTCAGCTAGTGAATATCTATTTATTGACTTTCTCTCTGAGATAGAACCTAAAAAGGTATCTGAGGCACTGAAGCACACAGGATGGGTTGATCCCATATAAGAAGAACTGAATCAGTTCTATAGAAACAAAGTATGGACTCTTGTTCCTATCCCTTATGGAAAAATAGTCATAGGCTCCAAATGGGTATTCAGGAACAAGAAAGATGAGCATGGTATAACCACAAAAAAATAAAGCAAGACTGGTTACACAAGGTTATAGTCAGGAAGAAGGAATTGACTATGATAAAACCTTTGCACCAGTGGCAAGGATGGAAGCCATCAGGATATTCCTTGCTTTTGCCACATACATGAACTTCAAAGTTTACCAAATGGATGTCAAAAGTGCCTTCCTGAATGGTAAAATGAAAGAAGAAGTTTATGTTAAACAGCCTCCTGGCTTTGAAAGTAGTGAGTTCCCTGACTATGTCTGTAAGCTTGACAAAGCCCTTGATGGACTGAAACAAGCACCATGGGCATGGTATGAGACTTTCTCTACTTTCCTTATTCAAAATAAGTTTACTAAGGGAAGAATAGATAACACATTGTTTATCTATAAATCAAAAGCATATGTTCTCCTTTTTTAAGTGCATGTAGATGACATCATATTTGGCTCAACAAGTTATAAACTTTGTAAACAGTTTGAGAAACTGAAGACAAAGAAATTTGAAATAAGTATGATGGGAGAACTCACCTACTTCCTTGGACTGCAAATCAAGTAGGATGACAAAGGAATCTCAATTTTTCAAGAACGGTACACTAGGAACGTACTCACGAAATATGAAATTTCTGATAGTTCCTTAGTGAAAACACACATGGTTCCTCCAAACAACTTAGGTCCTGATTTAGCTGGCAAATAAGTTAATGAGACCTCATATAGGGGAATGATTGGGTCACTGATGTACTTGACTGCAACAAGGCCTGATATCTAATTTTTCACATTCCTATGTGTAAGATATTAGGCCAATCTAAAGGAATCACATCTAACAGCTGTGAAAAGAATCCTCATGTACTTGAAAGGTACTGATTGCTAGTAAAGCAACACACGTATTTAGATAAAATATATGATATGATAGAAAATTACCAAATTACCCTTGAGGACAAAGGTAATAAGGAAAATCTTCACAAATATATGTATAATATAATACGTATATTAACCGGGAAGTATGATTCCCGGGTCGTTATTCCCTAATGATTTGTGAAATTGAAACCACGTTTGTTGTTCGGACAATGATTTGAATTGGAAACAAAAATTGATTTGATTATCTACTTCTACAAGTTAAAATAAGCAAATAAAATCAATTAAGCACGAAAACAAATAACGCGGAATCAAACTTTAACTAAAAATCTAAAACGGGAACCCAAAATGGCAATTAAAAACCCTAATTTTCTAAAATTAAACCTAAGTTAAATTTTTCTTTTTAAATGGACTCTAATTGACTAAGAACTAAGTTTAAAGAAAACTAGAACAAAAACGGAGTTGAAATGAGCTTTAAAATACGAAAAATAAAAACGAGAACGAATCTCGTTCTTTAAAAATCGAAATTTTGCAAATTAAACCCTACGAAGGCAAAACTAATTTTCCTATAAACTTTATGATAAAAGAAAATTTTCTAAAAAAGATTTATATTTTTTTGATTATTTTTCTATTTTTTATGATTTTTTAAAGTTTTTAATAAAAATAAATGTTTAAAAATACTAAACTATCTATAAAAATTCTAGAAAAAATACAGAAAATAGCTTATACTAATTCGAACCTAGGAAAAAGAAGCTTGATTACACAGCTTATCGAATAAGCTGTGTAATAAGCTAAAACAGCTTATTAAGCTTATTAGGAAAAACGTGTATAAAGATTAAATATTGTAGATGTATAACAAAAAAGACCCAAGGGCGCAGTGGTAGTGGAGTGTTATAAAAGGGTAGAGGGTGTTGAGGTCGGGGGTTCGAGCCTTGCTCACCCCCGATTTCCACCTTCCCCCTTTTTTTTTCTTCTGAAAACTCAAAACATGAAAGTTATAGATTAAACTTTTTTGAACAACTTTAACAAAACAACCATAAGCTTAAATTCAGCATTAAGCTCAAATTCAGCATTAAGCTCAAAAACAGCTTATGAAATAAGATGTTACAGAAACTTGGCTTATGAAAGCTAAAAAGTTAAGTTTCACTAAATTGCTTTCTCAGATCTCAAATAAGCCCCATTCTTTAATCCAAAAGCTAATTCAGAAAGCTTATTATATATAGCAACTAAGTTTAATAAGCTACCTCAACTAATAACACTTTTAGACTACTAAATCTAATGATCAAATCTACTAACTCAGGAAGAAACACTTTAAGCTCAAGAACTAATTAAGCTAAAATCTACAATAAGCTATTACAGAAGTTGAGCTTTTGAAAACATAACAATATACTATTAAGCTATAAATCTAAATCATAAAAACAGATCCTATAAGATTGAAATCTAAAAATGAGAATCAAAATCTTACTTACTACTATTTTTGGTTTTTTAGAATTTTTGTGAAGTTGAAAAGCTAATTTACCCTAAATATCAAGCTAGAATTTGAAAGATTAGTTTTAATCTAACTTAACTAACATGTAAACTAAAAGCCTACTGAATTTTTAAAGCTAAAAAAACACTATAGCTAATATAAATCTAATCAAAAAGGGATGCAGTTTGATACTGCACTTCTACCATCTGTTGCACAAGCAAAAAGGATAAAACCAAATTGCAGTTGACCTTAAGTGTCAAAACTGCTTTGTACACACCAAATGAGTGTGTACCAACACTAAATAAACAATATCCAAGCTTGAGAAAGCTTGGATCAAAAATCTCTTACTAGCTTAAAAAGAAAACTTCCCCTGGTACACAGACTTAGAAAATAAGCTTTAACTTGCTAAATTTTGAAATCTAAACTATGAAACCACCCTCACTACTGATTTTAACCTATATTGAAACTAGTTCAAAAACATTCATCAACTGCATTTGACTTTTGAAAGTCAAAGACAGCTAATCCAAACACTCCTTTACCCATTTTCATTTCAAATTAAACTTTTAAAACTGAGATTTAGCTTACAAAACTTGAATACCAGATTATGCACACCTTATAACAAACTTAACAATCAACCTTCAATAAGCCAATAAGCCAGAGACATTAAGCTAATGGCTGTGCTAATAATTTTTTTTGGTTTTTATTGATTTATGAGACAAAAATGGAAAACTAAGTTTTATACTACAAAAGCTAAAAACAGATAGTTAAACATGATCAATAAGCATAATAAGATAGATAAAAGCACAATTAAGCAAATAATAAGCTGAAAATAAGCAAATGCAAGATTAAAGCTAAATGATTTAAAAATAAAAGAGAACTTACAAAAGCCTTAGCTAAACAAAGGCAATCAAGGCTCAATGAGCTGTCTACAAGCTCCAGCTTATCCAAGGATAAGCTGGTAGGGGTCCCATAAGCTCTTCCAAGGTAAGCTTATCATCCAACTTTCCACAATCCATAAGCAAGGGTATATTAAACTGATTTTAAAGATTTAAGTAGATTAAGAGCTTATTAATAGCTCAATTTGAGCTTAGAGACTCAAAGAGCTGTAGTAGAGCTTATGAAAAGTGAGATCTTATGAAACAGTAACCAGAAGCATTTGAGATTTATAAAAGCTTATAAGTAAAAACAGGTACTGAAAACTGAAATGATGATTTTTATTAAAGCTTAAAACAGATTACAATACTTGAAAATTGAAATTACAAAACTTAAAAAGAAAATTACATTTAAACTAAAAGTTACAAAAGCTTTTTAACTAAAAAAATTGCAGGAAAAGAAGAATTTTTTTTTTGTGAGTGAGTGAGGCTTTATATAGCTATCAGCTGAAGCTTCTAGGCCAAAGGTGGTTACATGCCCCTTTTCATCTCAACCATCTAGTCAATTCAATCATTGGATGTCGATTGTGAGCCCTTGGATTAGATTTTTATCACATGGATTGCCAACGTGGCAATCCATGTGTCAGATACCATTGTGCTTCTTTTGTGAGCGTTTTAGTGTAAAATCCTCATTCTTCGTATGTTTGTTGTCAGAACCACGTGTCATTCCCTTTGGGTATTGGCCTATCACAAAGCTTGGTGACATCTCCTTTTGCCACATCACTGCTTCCCTTTGAATTATTAAGCTATGCCCCTAATTGAAATTAACTCTTTGATTTGGTATGGGTAGTTTTGTGGGAACGACGATGAACAGTACAAATGTTTTACCCGCCTTTTTAACTTTTAAAACGAGAGGGGTGTGTGTTTGACTTAGGGTATTAGGCTCGGGTAATGGTAAATGGATTTTGGGCTTCAGGTTTATTATATAGGATTGGGCTTGGGCTTTGGTTTTATAAAAAGGGTAGATAACGGGTGTTAACTCTTATAATTAAAAGAGTTAACAACGTTAGGGTTTACGGACTCTTTTTGCAATTTGGTTAACTTTGAGGGATTGATTTGGAATTTTTAGGTTTTGTCTTTTTGTGGTTGACTTTGGTTGACCAAGGGTTGACTTTTGTTGACCTTTGATAGCATTCTCCCGGCTTTTGCACACTCAATTTCGTTCACGCGTTTGTGATTGTCCGGTTTTAACCGTTTTCTTGAGATTTTTGTAATATCCGTACCTACACAATCATAAAGACAAAACAAGCAATATTCAAGCATTTAAAGCACAATTTTGTCTTTTTAGGGCCATTTTTTTATATAAAACGGATATGTGTTTTCACACATATTAATTGTAAAAGTCTTTTTATAAAAGTTAGGCTTAAAAATATGTTAGTACTTGTTGAGACGGTCGTTTTGAAATAAAATTCGACCCATAACTCCCAAAAACGAAGTTTTTCTGGTCAAAAGAAGTTTAGAAAAAGTTTCGTAAAAATTCAGCTCAAGGTAAATAATAGCTTGTTGCAGAATCATAAATGGGCGTTTTCATCATTTTCTGTATCATTTTGGGTCTTGGCTAAAACACGAAAGTTGTCCGGAATATCGTTTTGCATAAAATTTCTTGAAATTCGATCTAAAAGTGCATAAAAGTGTGGTTTTTACT
The DNA here is from genome assembly GCA_026074375.1 of Tanacetum coccineum. Taxonomy (NCBI): domain Eukaryota; kingdom Viridiplantae; phylum Streptophyta; class Magnoliopsida; order Asterales; family Asteraceae; genus Tanacetum; species Tanacetum coccineum. The sequence goes on along the minus strand of BQNB010057549.1, from coordinate 107 downwards.
CAAAACGCAGGTCTGCGTTTTAGTTTAGAAAAATTCAGCAACTGTAGGGAAAAGTGAGCTGATACAGTTTTTAACTTAAGATTCGAGCCCTCTCTGGTCCGAACCGG
>BQNB010057548.1:1582-38166 GCA_026074375.1 Tanacetum coccineum | reverse complement strand
AGAATTACTATTTTTGTCTTTTTAGATTTTTAAATATGATTTTTTAAAGATTTAAACTAATTAAAAACTTAAAAATTATAAAAATAATAAAAATATTAATCCTAAAATTTTTATAAAAATTACACTATAAAAAGAAAAAGTGCAGAAATCTATAAAAATTAAAAGCCATAATTTTTATCTTTTAATTAAATCTTAATTAAACTAATTAAAACTAAAACCTAATTATTAATTAAAATAATAAACTTGATTAAAATACTTAACTAAGGACTAATGGTGCAAAAACCTAAAGGAGTAACTGGGAAACTAACTAACTAACGTAAGGACAAACAGAAAGACAACTGAAATTAAAAAGTTACACAACCTACCCTCAGAGCCTAACCCGATTACAAACTAAGTCCATTAAGCATCTGAAATTTTAAAAAGCTTAAAATGAAAAACTTAAAGAAGCAAAGTTGTAGAAAAAGCTGGAGAGAACAACTTTAATAAAAGCACTATGGTATGAATCCCACTAATAAGCTCTTAAACAGCTTATTATTAAGCTGTTCACAGAAACAAGGGCTTATCCTTGGTTATTGCTAAATAAGCTGCAAAAAGCTCAAAATAAGCTTAAAGTGAAATCTAAAAGCTATTCTAAACTCTCTAAGATGTGCTTAATCTAATTTAGAAAAGAAACAAAAGCTGGAAACAATTTTAAGCTATTGAAAATGATTATGAAAATTGCTAACTCAGGAATTAAGCTAAAATGCACAAAATCAAATTAAGCTAAAAAAAGCTCAAAAAGCTATTCTAGACTAAGAGCTTATGAGAACTTATGCAACTACTAATAAACCATCTATGAAGATAAGCTACTAAATCCTAACATTGCTGGCTTAAATTGGGGCTTAAATATCAGCAGTACTAACTAATGTTAGTACTGCTGGTGCAATTGGCATTACTTCAAAGACCAAGAGTGCAGGCTTCCTTAAGGGTTACCACTACTCTATACACTCTCAAATGAGTGTGTTAAAACTAGATTTAAGCACAATCAAATCCTAGAGTCTCTATCTCAAAAATAAGCTATCTAACTTAAACCCTAAAAGTACCTTGGTGTTGGAAAGATAAAATAAGCCATAACTTCTCTAAAATAACCAACTAACTTTGAAAATCTTTTTAAAACTTGTTATAAAATGAAAACACAGCTGTTTAGAGAAAATTTACCAAGTAGATTTAACTTTTTCGGGTCAAATAAGCTTAAACCAAACACCCCTTTCAGAACTGAAAGATTTGAGAAAAGCTTTTAAAATGAAATCTAATGATTAAAACTTACTACTCAGATACTTAATAGCTAAAAACTAACTTACTTAACATGAATTAACAACTGTATTAAGCTATAACCTAAAATTAAGCTAATCTTCTACTATTTTTGGTTTTTTTAGACTTATATGACAAAATATATAAAAACTATGATCTAGACTAAGAAAATAAAATCAGATGAACAATTAGATCTATTAAGCTATATGATCCACAAATAAGCACTAATAAACTAACTTACTAAGCAAATAAGCAGATCTAAGATATAAAGAATTAAATCAATTTTCTAAACTAAAAAGCAAGGAAAATAGAGAGAGGCTTACTTATTCCTCTAGCTGAACAACAGGTCCCAAAAGGGCAGCTTCAAGCTCTCCTAGCTTATTAATAAGCTAGGAGTTAAGTCCATGGGATCTCATCCATAGCTAGATCCCCTTCCAAAAAGCTCATAAGTCCACAAGTAAAGGTTAATTAATACTTAAGCTAATTTTAAGAATAAAGGTATGATTAAGGAAGATTAAGCTCTATTATGAGCTTATAGACTCATTAGAGCTGAATTTGAGCTTATGAAGGTTTATTGAGCTTTAGCTTAATATTTGAGAATTTAAATGAGAGCTTAAAAGTGAGATTTAAAAAGCTTTAAACTGAATTTCATTAATAAAAGATACTGATTACATTACTTAAAAAGGAGATTACAAAACATTTAAGGAAAATTACATTTAAGAAAAAATACGAAATTAAGCTAAACTAAAAGCTACTAAAATCTAGATTTTGTGTGTGTGAGAGGTGAGGCCTATTTATAGCCATTTGGTGAAGCTTCCAGACCCTAGCCTTGCTCTAAACTCCTTCTAATATCATCCCTTCATTTCCTTCAATGATTAGATCATAAATATTGGCCGTTGGATTGAATGTGGACACTTGAGGATTGCCAAGCTGTCATTCCTTGATGTGATAGCTTGTGCTTCTTTTGTGAGTAGTTTAGTGCAAAAAACCATCCTTCACTTGTGCTTTCTCAAAATCCACGTGAGCTTCTTTGATGGGGATTGGCCAATGGGAGGGTTTTGGTGATGTAATCCTCTGCCATGTCAGTCCTTGTCACCCGAATTATCCTTTGTAACCTTCAATTTCTATTTGCCCCTTGATGTAAATGGAGGGTGAATTGGGGAAGACGAATGAACAGTAATTGTTCATTCGTGCCCTTTTTTAACTGCTTGGGTAAAAATCAGTTGGACTTTGAGATTGTGACACTTCTAGCCCCTCTCTTCCTTTTCTCCCTTTCTAGTTATAAAATGAGGTTTTGGAAATTGCAAAACTGGCCCTTGTGGTATATAAAAAAGAAAATGGACTAGGTTTTGGGCTTATGGTTATGGGCTTGGATCCAGGTATAGAATTTTGGGGGTTTTCTGGCCCATTAAGGGTTTTAAGGCCCAATAAGAGGAGAGGGGTTATTTTTGGACTTTGGTGAAACTTGGAAGGTGAAAATGGATTATTGTAGGACTTGTTGACTTTTATTGACCAATGCTTGACCATTTTGACTGGATTTGACTGAGGCTTAACTTTTCTGGCTTTGGCTTTGAATCTTTGGCTTCTTTTTGTACTCTTCTGATTCTCGTGTCCGTGCTTGCCTGTTTTTGATTTGATTTCTTGTGATTTTTGATATATCCGCACCTGCACACACAAAACACAAATACAAGCATATTTTTGCCATTTTTGGTCTGTTTTTGGGTTTAATTGAGTTATTTTAGGTACAAACGGATATGTGTATTTTACACTTATCCGTAGGTACGGATAAAGCAAAAATCTCAAGAAAACGGACAAACACGGACACGGGAACGGAAGAGCACGCAAAAAGCCGGGAGGAAGCTATCAAAGTCAAACCCAAGTCAAACTTCAGTAAACCAAAGTCAAGGTCACAAAAAGACAAAAATCTCAAAATTACCAAATTAGTCCCTAAAAAATCTAAAGTTGCAAGAATGGTCCTTAAAAGTTAAAACCATATTCGGTTTATAAAAGCCCGAGCACATCTCTTATAACCAACACCCGGCCCAAGTCCTTTTATAAGTCAAAAAAAGTTAAACCCTGGTAAAAATAAAAGTCAAACAAATCCTTTTATAAAAGGATTTCACGCGGGAATTCTCATTGACACTATTCACTCATCTCCTTCGTTTAACCCCAAGGTAAAATCAAAGGGAAAATCTTAATTGAGGGCTAGATTGGGTAATTCAAGAGGTATGGTATACTATAACAGGGTAAAACATCATCAAGCTTTCTCATTGGCCAATACCCACAAAGGGAATCACGCGTGGATTGTGAAGAAACACATAAAGATGCAAGATTTTACACCAAAGCCTGCCTAAAACAAGCACAAGGTGTCACATCATGGATTGCCACGCTGGATTGAAGGAATGTACCGACAAGATTGAGAGGAGATGTAACTAAATTTAGACGTAGAAGCTTCCCTGGTGGCTATAAATTCGAGCTCCTCACTCACTCAGAGGGATCTTCTTTTTTTCTGCAACTTTTAGTTAAAAAAGCTCTTTTGTATTTTTAGTTTAAATGTAATGTTTTATTTTCAAAAGCTCTTGTAATTTCCTTTTATCTAGTATTGTAATATGTTTTTAAGTATTAATAAAATCTTCAGGACAATTTTCATAAATTGTTTTCACTTATAAGTTTTTTAAATATCTCAGATGCTTTTGGTACTGTTTCATAAGCTTGTCATAAGCTCATCTTAAGCTCTCACAAGTCTCTAAGCTTGTGATTGAGCTCAATTGTTCTTTTAATCTATTCAAATCAGTAAAATAAGATAAGTTCCTTTGCTTATTGAATTTTGAGCTTATGGAAGGGAAGCTAGCAAAGGATGAGCTTCCATGGACTTTTACTGGCTTATTTTAAGTAAGCCAGAGCTAGTAGACAAGCTCTTTGAGCCTTTTAAGCTTTTGTTTAGCTAAAGCTTATTGTAAGTCTTCATTTCAAATTCTGTTTTTAAATACTTAGTGTAGTTTTGCTTATTTGCTTATCAATTGCTTAATCTGCTTTCTAGTTGCTTATTTGTGCTTTATATTGTCTTATTGTGCTTATTAGTTATGTCTTTTAATCTGTTTTTAGCTATATAATTATAGATCTTAGTGTTTCATAATCTGTCATAAAATCAACTAAAAAACCAAAAATAATTAGCTTAGCTTGTAGATCTTTGATTCTAGCTTAATTGATCTTTGATTTATGTTTATCAAACTTGTTATAAGCTATTTGATATCTGGTACTTAGGTTTTGCTAGCTAGATTTTAAAATCTAAAGTTTAAATGGATTATGCATTAGTTAAAGGGGTGTTTGGATTAATGCAATTTGACCTCAAAAAGTCAAATTGAGCTAAGTTCATTGCTTGAACCAGTTTTTAATTCATTTAAAATCAGTAGTAAAAGAGATTTCAGAAGTTAGATTTCAAAAATTAAAAAGTTAAGGCTAAATCTCTTTGTTTTTGCACCAGGGGAATTTTTCCTTTTCTAAGATTGTTAAAAAATTGATCCAAGCCTCCTTGAGCTTGGATCTTGTTTGTGTTGTGATTATACACACTCATTTTGAGCGTCTAATGCAAGTGAGACTCATTTGGTCACCTGCATTTGGTTCTAGCAACCCTTGCCAAATGCATCAGATAGGTAGACTGCAGTGTCCAACTGCAATCCCTTTTTGATCATATTTAAGCTAGTTTAAATAGGTTTTAGTTGATAAAATTCAGTAAATCTTTAGTTTACATATTGGATAGGTTAGATTAAAACTGGTTTTTAATAATCTAGCTTGTTTACTAGTTAAATATTAGCTTTTAAATTTCTCTAAAATTCCTAAAAAGCCAAAAACAGTAGTAACTAGTAATTAGCTTCTAAATTTAGAATTCTAGCTTATAGGATTAGATTTTATGGATTAGAGTTATAGCTTATAAGTTGTTTATCTAGTTTTCAAAAGCTCAGCTTCTGTCTTAGCTTATTGTAGATTTTTTGCCTAATTAGTTTTTGATTTTTAAGTGCTTTTTCCTGAGTTTGCTGATTTAATCAATAGCTTTAGAGGTCTTTAAGTGTTTTCAGTTAAGGTAGCTTATTAAAATTAGCTTCTATATATCATAAGCTTTTCAAAACAGTTGGAATTAATGAAAATGGTCTTAAATTGAATTGTGTACAAGCATATTAGTGAAATTTAGCTTTTTAACTCTCAAAAGCTTTGTTTCTGTAAACAGCCTATTTCACAAGCTCCTTTTAATAAGCTCTTTTTGTTTTTAACTCTTTTAAAAAACATTTTCTTATAGCAGTTAAGCTATTCTTTTAGAAAAGTCAAGTTGCAGTTACTAAGGTGCTTATTTGCTAGCTTATTTTTATGCTCAAAGTGTCCTTAAGGACTGTTGGGAATTGATTTTAAGATTAGGCTTATTTAGTTTTCTAGCATATTTAGTTTCTTATTTTTAGTTCTATTTAGCTCATTAGCTTATGTTTAGCTTATTTAGTCTTAAATTTTAGCTTATTAAGGTTTCTAGCTTATTTAGTTTAAGAAAAACCAAAACAAAAGTAGCTAAGAACTTTCTGTTGTATTATAAGCTGTTTAACAGCTTATTTAGTGCTTTTCACAAAAAGTTTCTTTTGTTAAAAATGCTTATTTTCAAGTGCTTAACAACTTTTGTTCTTTAAGTTTTTAAAAATATAAAAAAAAGGGAAGTGGAAATCGGGGGTGAGCAAGGCTCGAACCCCCGACCTCAACACTTCAACCCTTTATAACACAACACACACCACACACTACCACTGCGCCCTGGGGTCTTTTTCGTAATACATGTGCACAATTAAATCTTTATACATGTTTTGCCCTTTAAGCTTAATAAGTTGTTCCAGCTTATTTCGTGGCTTATTTAATAAGCTGTGATCTCGAGCTTATTTTTCCTAGGTTTTAATTAGTATAAGCTATTTTCTATAATTTTTCTAGAGTTTTTATAGTTCGTTTAGTATTTTTAAACATTTATTTTCATTAAAAATTTTAAAAAATCATAAAAAATTGAAAAATAATCAAAAAAATACAAATCTTTTTTAGAAAATTTTCTTTTATCCTAAAGTTCATAGGAAAATTAGTTTTGCTTTCTTAGGGGTAAGGTCTAAATTGCAAAATTTCTAAAGAACGTGATTTGTCCCCGTTTTCATTTTTCGTATTTTAACGCTCATTTTAACTCCGTTTTTGTTCTAGTTTTCTTAAACTTACTTTTTGTTCAAATATAGTTCATTTAAAAAGAAAATTTTAAGTTAGGTTTCTTTTAGTACTTTAGGGTTTTTGACCTCCATTTAGTGGTCCTGTTTTGTATTTTTAGTTAAATTTTGATTTCCCGTTATTTGTCCTTGTGCTTAATTGTTATAATTTGTTTATTTTAATTGTTAAAAGTAGTTATTCAAATCATCTATTGTTTCCAATTCAAATCATTGTCCGAGCATCAAACGTGGATTCAATTTCACAAATCGTTGGGGAAACGACCCTTGTGAATCATACTTCCCGGTTAATATACGTATTATATTATATATATTTGTGAAGATTTTCCTTTTTACCTTTGTCCTCAAGGGTAATCTGGTAATTTTCTATACTTATTATATATTATATTATTACGTATATATAGATTCTGACGAATGAGACTCTTTTCGTTTTATCATGATATTTTTGGATATTTTCATGACACTTGTGTCTATGTTTGGCTTAGTTAATTCATTTTAGTTCTCTCTATTAGACGCCATTGTGTTGTGATGATACCCACTCTAGTTACGCCTCGTGTTTCCGTCTGGACGGAGTGTGATATATTGGTATAAGAGCCTTTGGTTATAGAGAAGTAGGTGGTTGAGCCTAGACTATAACCTAGGGGTCCTTCATGTAGATGCATTTAGGGCTTAAGTGTTTAATGCTATAACTGCTATGCTTCCCATCTATTTTTGCATACCTTATATATTTTATATTTTGCTAAGTTGTCATTTTAGTTATTTTGCCTACCACTATCTGATATGATATGTATTATTTTCTTAGTATTTTAGTTATGTTTTCCCCCACCCGTAAGAAGTCTCGTTGGGGAACCATTTTCCTAACTAGACTTAAGCGTTATAAGAAGCCTATTGTGGAACGAAGGAGATAAGATTAGTTGATCGTTTGTCCGGAATTCGCATAATAGGGCTGGACCCGTGGGAGTCGGGTATCATGGTACGAATTAATATCAAGTCGATATTTTATTAATTCTCATGTTAAGCTATGGAATGAAAAGAATCGGTATGTATCTCCTGAATTAATGTTTAACGTGCGGCCTATATATTCTTATAGAGCAGGTGGATATACAAGAACAATTGTTTTTTCTGAACAACACTTTATTAAAAAACTAGCAAGAAGCTAGAAAAATTACAAAGTTACACGATGACGATTTTTTAGCCAATCAACCCAACTAAACAACACATTACATCTAAACCGACTCCAATAAAATGAATACGATACAACATCATCAAAAATATCCGCCTTAGAAGGAGAAACCACACCAAAGACACACTTATTACGATAAGCCCAAATTAGCCACCATAACCCAAAACACACCCCTTCTAACAACCTTCACTTCCGCACCATTGCCAAGATTTTTCCTGATATGTGTATTCATGATAAGGATGATGGTATGGGTAGAGAATTATTCTCTTACCCTAATTGGATGATATGTTAAGTTGAGTTGTACAGATAGTAAGTTTCCCTTCTATCTTGTATTTGCGGATACCTAGTATTGCTATTATAGAGGTTGTTCATTTGCTCGGTTGTTTGTTCGGATTTCCTAAGTCTAAGCTTAGCATCCATTCATTGTACTTTGTTAGTAAGGGTCTGATTTTTCTATTCGACGTCTCGATGTATATTGGTTGTTCAAAATATGTTTTTTTGGATATAGCCGCGTTTCGTTAGTTCTTTCATTGCATTGATTACTCGTATGAGTATCAAAGGTTTCTTTTAAGCATTAATTGTTCCTAACATATTAGTGTGGATCATTTCTCCCTTCTTTGTATATCCCTTGGTGTTCGTAACCCGTTGGCGACGTGTTAGTATCGATGTTTTTTTTAGGTTTGCTCTGTTGATCGTTATTTTGGATAAGACATTACGGTTTCTTTTGGGTGCGTAACATCTTGCAAGAGTTTTTTTGTACGAGTTCGTTTGATTTTATTTTGAGTATATGGTTCCTGGTATTTTCTTTCTTTTTCAAAACAATAGATTTGTGTTAGAGTCTGTACGGTATTTTATAATCCCTTTTGGTATTATGGTGTCATTTGTTTGAGTAACATATTTCATAATTGATGTCTAATTATAAAAACTCTTTGGAAGTATTGTGTTAATGTTTGAGAAAAACTGTGTTTAAAATGATCTTTGTAAACAGAATATGTTTAAATGGTCTATACAAATAGGATATGAAAATTTTTAAGTGGTTTAATAAATTTTATTTTATTATAAAAAGCTGGTTTAAAGTGATTCATAGTGGTAAGGTACGATACACCATTAGATAACCATCTCTAGATTTTTTTATGTGTTCATTTGTCGTGGTACGTCTGTTGATTTCTTTCGTTTCGTTTTCGCTCAGTGCATATACATATCCTTTCTTTCAAAGGATTCTTATGTCATTTGATCCACGTCTATTTGCATATGTGGAATCTCCTATATGCATTCTAGCCTTGACTCGATATTAGTTTGTTATTCTGTTCGATTGTTCGTAACCCTTGGAGTTCATTGATACCGTTGAGTCATGGAAGCTTTGATGTGCTTGTAGGAATGGACCGGTTGTCCAAGAGAAAGTTTAGGATAGTATGTCATGGGAAGGTGGTTAGGATACCGTTGGAAGGTGATGAGATACTTTGGGTTCATGGTGAACGTACTCAAGGAGTCGTGAAAACCTTAATGAACACTAAGGTAGGTGAATCGAAATTGAGTGATATTTCCGTCGTACGAGATTTATTAATGTGTTTCCGAAAGATTTGTCGATGACCACCACAACGACAGGTTAAGTTCCGCATAGATTTGGTTCATGGAGCGACTTCAGTTGCGAATTCTCCATATCGTCTAGCACCCTTGGAAATGCAAGAATTGTCTGAACAACTTTGAGAGTTGCAAGACAAGGGTTTCATATGACCTAGTCATTTTCAGTAGGGATGCACCAGTGTCGTTTGTTAAAAAGAGAAGCATGGAGTCCATTTAAAGTTAGTGTTGGAATTATTGAGGAAGGAGAAGTTGTATGCTAAGTTTACTAAGAGTGAAGCAGTGAAGAATTGGGAAGTACCTACGACACCATCCGAGATATGATTATTCTTAGGATTGGCAAGTTACCTACCTACGTTTCATCGCAAACTTTTCTAAGATTGTTAAACCCATTACTTCCCTAACTGAGAGGGATCAGAAGTATGAGTGGGGCGCAGAATGAAAAGGGGCTTTCCAGACGTTGAAGAATGATTTGTGTGACGCTTTGATAAATTGAATGTAGCAGTTGATGCGTTAAGTAGAAAGGGGGAGTGAAACTAAGATGAGAAAGAGCAATGTCCATGACTATCTAGTCAAGTGTTAAGGACAAGATATTGGCTACTTCAAGTGAGACGTCCAAGGTAGAGAACGCGCCAGCAGAAATGTTGCGTGACCTGGACCAACAAATGGAAAAGAGGGCATATGATGGTTAGTACCTTATGGATTAAATTGTATAGTGAGTATGAGTACGAAATTCGCTACCATCCAGGTAAGGCAAATGTGGTGACTGATGCATTGAGTAGGAAGGAACGGGTGAAACCTAAACGTGTGCGGGCAATGGCTATGACAATTTAATCTGGAGTAAAAGGAATGATACTGGCAGCTCAGGGTGAGGCGTTCAATCAGGAGAACATGCTTGCAGAAAAGCTACATGGTCTAGATCAACAGATTGAGAGGAAGGAAGATGGAAGTTTGTACTTTATGAATCAAATATGGGTTCCGTTAATAGGAAGTGTGAGAACGAGAATTATGGACGAAGCTTATAAGACTAAGTACTCTGTACATCCTGGAGCGGATAAGATGTACTATGATCTTCAAGATATGTACTGGTGGCCAAGAATAAAAAGGGATATTGCTACTTATGTTAGCCTATGTTTGACATGTTCTAAGGTAAAGGCTGAGAATCAACGGCCTTCCGGTTTATTGCAACAACCTGAGATACCCGAATGGAAGTGGGATAAGATCACTATGGATTTTATTACTAAGTTACCTAAGACGAAGAGTGGACATGACACGATTTGGGTAATAGTCGACAGGCTGACCAAGTCGGCTCATTTTCTGGCAATGAGAGAAGATTATAGCACCGAGAGATTGGAAAAATTGTACATTGATAAGATAGTCGCACGACACGGAATTCCCGTGTCGATTATTTCAGATCGAGATGGACGATTTACATCACGTTGTTGGCAAACAGTGCAAAGAGCTTTAGGGACGCGATTAGATATGAGTATAGCGTATCATCCTCAGACTGATGGACAAAGTGAGTGCACGATTCAGACTTTGGAGGATATGTTAAGGGCTTGTGTTATTGATTTTGGTGGTAATTGGGATGTTCACCTACCGCTAGCGGAATTCTCCTACAACAATAGTTATCATTCAAGTATTTGGTGTGCTCTATTTGAAGCATTGTATGGAAGAAAATGTAGGTCGCCTGTTTTATGGACGGAAATTGGTGAAAGTAGCTTGATTAGACCCGAACTGGTTCAGGAAACAACTGATAAGGTAGTGTTGATTAAAGAGAAACTCAAAGCGGCAAGAGATCGTCAAAAGAACTATGCTAATAATAGGCGTAAACCGTTGGAGTTCGAGGTAGGAGATCGTGTGTTATTAAAGGTGTCGCCATGGAAAGGCGTGATTCAATTTGGAAAGAGAGGCAAGTTAGCACTAAGGTATGTAGGACCATTCGAGATCCTTGAAAGAATCGGCCCTGTAGCTTATCAGTTAAAATTGCCCGAGGAGTTGAGTAGTGTGCATGACACATTTCATGTGTCAAATTTGAAGAAGTGTTTGGCAGATGCTAGTTTGCATGTGCCTCTGAATGAAATCAAAGTAGACAAGACCTTACGTTTTGTTGAGGAACCCATAGAGATTATGGACCGCGAGATTAAGATTTTGAAGCGTAGTAAGATAACACTTGTGAAAGTTCGTTGGAATTCATAGCGTGGTTTCAAGTTCACTTGGGAGCGCAAAGATCATATGAAGTCTAAGTATCCTCAGTTATTTGTGGATCATGATGTTGAATCGGCTAGTTAAATCTCAGGACGAGATTTCCCTAAGGAGAGGATAATGTGACAACCGTGATTTGAGCAGGTCAATTATACCTTTAGAATTGGCTAAGATTTCATTTTATGTGTTAAAGTGTTGCTCTATGTGATTTTATGTTTGCTAAGTGAGTTAATTATGTGCTTGATATCATTTTGAAGTGTATGGGCATCTCATATTGAGTATGTTGTATTGGATAATGAGTATTCTATTTGTTCACGTTTAGTGATAATGGAAGGGAATGGCGTATTGCATGTAATGCTATGTCAATAGTTGGATAATTAAGTGTTAAGCGTTTATGGGAAATGTGGCATTATAGAATTGAAATAAGTGAGTGAAATATGGAAGTTTATAGCAAACTTTCTAAAAATAGAAAGTGGTTTGGTGAAATGAAAGTTATATTTAGAAAGTCTAGTTTGTAGCGTTTAAGTAAAAAGGTTTAATTAAATTAGCTTAGGTTTTATAAAAACTTAAGGTAATATATGTAATAATATAAATAATAATAATAATAAAAAATAGAGGAGTGAGGGTTTTTGCCGGCCAAAAAGAAAAGAAAAAAAAAGTTTTTGAGTTGGATTAAAATTGGTAAAACCTGTAGATAATAAAAACCCTAACTCATTATTTTTTTGGCCTCCTTCTCCTCCTTGTGTGTGTGTCGACATCAGCCCCAAGAAAGCAAGAAGAGAAAAAAATTGTAATCTCAAGCTTTTGTGAGCTAGATCGTGTTGGATCGAGTAAGCACGCTAGGTATTGATCTTTCCCTTGTTTAATCCTTTTAAATATATATATATATATATATATATATATATATATATACGTATATATATATATATATATATATATATATATATATGTGTGTGTGTGTGTGTGTGTGTGTGTGTGTGTGTGTGTGTGTGTGTGTGTGTGTGTAACAATTAATTAATGATGGATTCTAGGGTTCATAAAATACAGCATATTAATGATAATTAATGATGTTTAATCATATTGCAATGATTAGGGTTTAATTAAGATCATATGGGTGTATTCGTTAGGGTTTAGATCGCGTTAGAACTTGAATTAGAATAGGGCAGAATTTAGGGTTGTGTTGTTCGGCTGTTATCTCGATGATGGTAATAGCTTTTGTCAAGTTTCCGGTGTCTATAATGTAGCTCAGAGAGTCTAGTTTCCAGAACATCCGGCCTCGAAAGTTTTTAAGGTCGGTAAGTCATTCAAATGTTGGTTACGAGAAAAGTGGTCAAAACAGTAAATACGGGTCTGATTTAGGGCAGATTACGAGGTGTAAAACCCCCACTTAAAATTCGAATTTAGCTTAGCCCTTCTACAGGAGTTTATTTCTATGTGTCTATTAGAAATCCCCCAAAGGAGAGCTTCTGATTTGGAGTCTAAGTATGCTTTTTAGATCCAAACTTTTTAGTGTGCAAACAGATCCGAATTGGGACTGTTTTGAAGTTTGATTTTCTTAGGAGTACTTGTGCATGTAATTGACTCTTGGGAATCATAAGGTAGTTAATATACTCATTAATGAACATAGGTGATTTTTGGTTTGAATTATGGAGGTCAGTAAGTAAGGGTTTTGAGTACGTTAAGTCGCGTTAAAATTCTGCAGTTTTGAACAAATTGTGACTAACTAGTGAAACTTGGTAATGAAGTGGTTAAAGTTGGGCATGGTGTCGGGGTGACCCGTGAGGGTAACTAAACATCTTATACATCCATCATATGATTGTTACATGTGCTTAAGCTTTTGGCTTAGTAGCGTGTAACGCGTGTTTGTTTTGATTGTTTAGTTTCGTGCAAGGATTTGGAATTTGCTTAAGCATCAGGTGAGTTTCATAGCCCTCTTTCTTTATGATTTTTAGTGGTGGAACTGATGCTAAAATCGTTTGAAATGTTTTTATTACTGTGATAATATGTTGTCAAAGATGCATGGACTATACGTGACTATTGTATGTTGTGTGCTAAATGTTTTGTGATGTGATATTGAGAATTGTGGAAACTTCGTTAGGTGGATCACATGGTGTATCCATGGCCTGTTTAGTTGGTAAGGTTATAGGCTAGCGGTAGGATGGTTAGTTTTGAGGAGTATCACGCCGGGGCTAAGGGGGTAACCACAGGGACCTTGGTACGATTGAGACGTCTTATAAATCGTTACTGGGAAATCGTGTAATTGGAATTGTATTAGATTGGATTGTATTGGATTGGTTGTGCATGCTAGCCTGTATGATAGTTCATTTATTGTCCTGCAATGTTTTCTATCTTATACAGTAAAGGTCGTTGGAATTTTATCGATGTTTTAAACCTATGACTCTCACCACTTTTATGTTGCGTTTTAAGCATCATTTTCAGGTGGAGTTCGTGATGATAAGAAGGATGTTTAGGAAGAGTGGCTAGAGGGGCGAGGGGGGGGGGAGACCCTTAGGCATTGCTTGTGGAGTTGTCTTTTCTAGTCTTTTCAGTTATGACATTTGTTTTGCTTGATACTTGTTTGTTGGAGATTGTTAGTATTTGGATCATTTTGTTTCGTGTATGACATTACTTTAGTAATGCATGACTCCTATATCCTTGTGTTGGGTTAATTGTTTCATGCACATAGTGTCATTTGATTTATTTCTTCATGTAGAATTATCATTAGTAGACACCATTGTGTTGTGATGATATCTATGATGTTACGCCTCGTGTTTCCGCCTAGGCGGGGTGTGACAGATTGGTATCAGAGCCATTGGTTATAGAGAAGTAGGTGGTTGAGCCTTAATATAACTAGGAGTCCTTTCATGTAGATTGCATTTAAGGCGTTAAGTGTTGATGCTATAACGCTTTGCTTCCTCTCTATTTTTGCATAGCTTATATATCTCGTATTTTGCTAAGTTTTCATTTAGTTATTTTGTCTACCATTATTTGATATAATATGTATTACTTTCTTAGTATTTTAGCTATGTTTTTTCCTCATCCGTAAAAAGTCTCGTTGGGGAACCGTTTTCCCAACTGGACTTAAGCGTTATAATGAGCCTTTTGTGAAACCGAAGGAGATAGGATAGTTGATCGTTTGTCGGATGCGCATAATAGGGTTGGACCCGCGGAGTCGGGTGATTTTTGCGAAGGCAAAGTCAAACCCAAGCGAGGCCCAACATAAGTTTATCATGTCCTTTACCTCGTCATGTTGTTATTGATTATTTCTTTCGGATATTTTATATTTTGAAAGTTGTTGCGAGACTTTCGTTGCTTTATGTCATTTCGATTTCAATTTGATATAAGTAAGTAGTTATTTGATGGAGCATCCTTTATGTGTTAAGTTGGAATGGTTTAAGATGTGCAATGTAGTATATGTGATTATATGTAAATTATTATTGATATTGGTGATCTTGGAAATAATACACGTATGAAAGGAGGCACTTATAATTATGGTGGCCAACATAATTATAAAGGTATCACACATGTAGACTTGTGACCATGATTGCATTTATTTGTGTTTGAATGTAAGGTGGTAGTGTATAATTTTTCTTTGATATGTGTACTTCATGTAAGGATTGGTGGTATGAGTAAGAAATTATTTCTTCTTACCCTAAATTGAAGGATATGTTAAGTGAGGTAAGATAGTAACTTTCCCTTCTATCTAAATATTTGTGGATAACCTAGTATTCGCTATTTATAGAGGTTGCTCGTTTTGCTCGGTTGTTTGTTAGGATTTCCTAAGTCTAAGCTTAGCATCCCTTCATCGTGCTTTGTTAGTAAGGATACCTGATTTTCCTATTTGACGTCTCGATGTATATTGGTTGTTCGGAATCTGCTTTTTTCGAATATAGCCGAGTTTCATTAGTTCTTTCATTGCATTGATTACTCGTTATGAGTATTAATGGTTTATTTTAAGCTACTAATTGTCCTAACTATTAGTGTGGAATCAATTACTTCCACTTTTTGTATATCCCTTGTTTTTCGTAAACCCGTTGGACGAGTGTTAGTATCATGCTTTTAGGTTTGCTCTGTTGATCGTTATTTTGGATAAGACCTTACGTTTTCTTTTGGGTACGTAACGTCTTGCGTGAGTTTTCTTGTACGAGTTCGTTTGATTTTATTTTGAGTATATGGTTCCTAGTATTTTTTTTCGTTTTTAAACAATAGAATTGTGTTAGAGTCTGTACGGTGTTTTACGATCCATGTTGGTATTATGATGTCATTTGTTTGAGTAACATATTTCATAATTGATGTCTAATTATAAAAACTCTTTGAAAGTATTGTGTTAGTGTTTGAGAAAAACTGTGTTTAAAATGATCTTTGTAAAAATAATATGTTTAAATGTCTATACAAATAGGATATAAAAAATTTTAAGTGGTTTAATAAATTTTATTTTATTATAAAAAATTGGTTTAAAGTGATTCATAGTGGTAAGGTACGATGTACCATTAGATAATCATCTCTAAATTTTTTATGATAACCAGAATGTATTTTATAAAGATTAAATTTAAGACAATTTTATTTATTATTTAAAACGATTTTTATACTTAAAGTGATTTTCTTAATTTAAAGGGTTTTTGGCATTAAATAGTCGCGTACTTTCTTAAATGTGCATATATGGTACGTGTACTAAAAAAATTGCCCATATGGTACCTCAACTTTCAATTTCGTGCTAATATGGTCACAAACTTTTTTTTTCCACCTGCTTGACCTGCAAACTGATGATGTGGTCTGCCAAGTCATCAAAGTGTATGTATTCTACGTTTTCGTCCGATTTCTTACGTATTCGTCCGATTTCTTACGTTTTCTTCCGTTTTTTACGTTTTCATCCGATTTCTAACGTTTTCGTCCCTTTTTTACGTTTTCGTCCGATTTCTTACGTTTCCGTCCGTTTTTTACGTTTTTGTTTGTTTTTTACGGTTTGTCTGATTTCTTATGTTTTCGTTTATTTTTTACGTTTTCGTCTGTTTTATTACGTGTTGTCTGTTTTTTACGTCTACGATTGATTTCTTACGTGTTTTCCGTTTTTGTCCGATTTCTTACGTTTTCGTCCAATTTCTTACATTGTCGTCTGTTTTTTTTACGTTTTTATCCGATTTCTTACGTTCTTCATCCGTTTTTTACGTTTTCGTTCGTTTTTACGGTTTCTCCGATTTCTTACGTTTTTGTTCGTTTTTTTATGTTTTCGTCTGTTTTTTACGTTTTTGTCCGTTTTTTATATTTTCGTCTATTTTTTTACGTCTTTGTCCGATTTCTTACGTTTTTGATCATTTTCTAACGTTTTTCTATGTTTCCGTCTGTTTTCTTCCATTTTGGACGTTTTCTTTTGTATATTGACCTCTTTCTTCGTTTTCTTACGTTTTTATTCAATTTAAAAAACAGACAAAACGTAAAAAAAGACGAAATGGGACGGAAAGTCAAGAAAACAGCCGCGAACACGAAATGTAAAAAAATGGAAGAAAACGTTAAAAAAGGACAGAAAACGTTAGAAATTGGACGAACAAACGGTATAAAAAAAAACGGACGAACGTTATAAAAAAAACGAACGAAAACGTAAAGTATAAAACCAGACGGAAACGTAAGAAAACAGACGAGAACACGAAAACGAACGAAAACGTAAAAATCGAACGAAAACGTAAGAAATTGGACGAAAACGTAAAAAAAAGACGAAAACGTAGGAAATCTGACGAAAACGTAAAAAAACGGGGGCGGGGGGGGAAAAACGTAAAAATGAACAAAAAGTAAAGTTATAAACTCAGACAAAAACGTACAGAAATCGGACAAAAACGTTAAAAAAAAAAAGGTAGCATTTAGTAACGACCATTATGAGTACATTTGAGAAAGTAGATAACTATTTAATGTGTGTTTAATACAAACAAATACATTATATTTTATTAATAAAATGTCACGTTAGCTTTTGGAACAAATTTAGCCGGTTTAACCGGTAGTCGGTAAAAAAGTGACCATATGGGCACGGAATTGTAAGTTGAGGTACCATATGGGCAATTTTTTTAATACACGTACCATATGAGCACATTTAAGAAAGTACGCGACTATTTAATGCCAAAAACCCTAATTTAAATTGATTTTTATAAAAACATTATTTAATTTAGTTTTTTGAGTAATGTCGATAATTGGTATAAGAATTTCCGTCTTTCGTATTGATATATATATTTTTTATGTGTTCATTTGCCGTGGTACGTCTGTTGATTTCTTTCGTTGCGTTTTTACTCGGTGCATATACGTATCCTTTCTTTCAAAGGATTCTTAGGTCATTTGATCCACGTCTACTTGCATATATGGAATCTCCTATATGCATTCTAGCCTTTGACTCGATATTCGTTTGTTATCCTATTCGATTGTTCGTAACCTCTAGGTGTTCAGTTGATACGTTTGAGTCGTGGATTGCTTGATGTGCCTTGTGGGAATGGAGCCGGTTAACCATATAGGAAGTTTGGGATAGATTGTCATGGGAGGTGGTGGTTAGGATGCTCGTTGAAAGGTGATGAGATTACTTCGGAGTTCCATGGTGATAACTTTACTCAAGGAGTCGTTGAAAACCTTAATTGAACACTAGGTATGTGAATCGACATTCGTGTCGGGTATTTTTTGTCGTACTAGACTTTATTGACGTGTTTTCGGAAGACTTGTCAATAACCACCGCAATGACAAGTTGAGTTTCGCGTAGACTTAGTTCCTGGAGCGACGCTAGTCGCGAAGTCTCCATATCGTCTAGCACCTTTGGAAATGCAAGAATTGTCTAAACAACTTCAAGAGTTGCAAGACGAGGTTTCTACGACCTAGCCCCCCAGTCATTTTTCCGTGAGGAGCAACCAGTGTTGTTTTGTTAAAGAAGAGGAGCATGGAGTTCATTTGAAGTTAGAGTTGGAATTACTGAGGAAGGAGAAGTTTGTATGACTGAGGTACTAGTTTGAGGCAGTGAAGATTGGGACAGTACTACGACACATCGAGATATGATTATTCTTAGGATTGGCAGGTTACTTACCTACGTTTCATCGCAAACTTTTCTAAGATTGTTAAACCCATTACTTCCCTAACTTAGAGGAATCAGAAGTATGGAGTTAGGGCGCTTACGAAAGAGGTTTCTAGACTCTTGAGGATGATTTTGTGTGACCCTTCCTCGATTAATCGAATGTAGGGGTTGATGCGTTAAGAAGAAATGAAGAGTGAAACTAAGACGAGTAAGAGCAATGTCTATGACTATCTAGTCAAGTGTTAAGGACAAGATATTGGCTGCTCCAAGTGAGACGTCCAAGGTAGAGAACGCGCCAGCAGAAATGCTGCGTGACCTGGACCAACAAATGGAAAAGAGAGCAGATGATGGTTGTACTTTATGGATTAAATTGTATAGTAAGTATGAGTATGAAATTCGCTACCATCCAGGTTAAGCTAATGTGGTGATTGAAGGCGTTAGGAGGGAAGGAATCGAGTGAAAACCTAGGACGCTGTTCGAGCGTGGCTATGACCATTCAGTATGGAGTAAGAGGAATGATATTGGCAGCCCAAAGTGAGGCGTTCAAGCAAGAGAACGTACGTGCAGAAAGGCTTCATGGGTTAGATTGACATATGGAAAAGAAGGAGGATGAGAGTTTGTACTTTATGGAGCGTATATGAGTTCTGTTAGTAGGGAATGATGAGAACGGTAGTAATGGATGAGGCTCATGCATCAAGGTACTTGGTACATTCGGGAGCGGAATAAAGACGTACTTTACCTTGGTGCATGATATGGTAGCCACATGTAGAAAAGGGTATAGTTACCTATGTTAGAAATTTTTGGATTTGTTTAAGAGGTGAAAGCTATGATGTCAAAGAATTTTGGCTTGCTGCAACAGCCTGAGATACTTGAGTGAAAATAAGATAGAATCACCATGGATTTTATCAGTAAATTTCCAAGGTCAAAGTAGCGGTATGATGTGATTTTGGTGTGATGGTCGATTAGACTGACAAGTAGCTCATTTTCTAGCTTATACAAGAGATTTCTAGATGTGAAGTTGGCAAGGAATTTATATTGATGAGATAATAGCAAGGAGTGGAATTCTGGTGACGATCAACTCAGATTTAGATGGATGATTTACTTCGTGGTTTTGGCAGACGCTGCAGAAAGTGTTAGTGACGCGATTAGATTTGAGTACTTCTTAGCATCCTCAAGATTAGTGGTTGTTCAAGCTTGAGCTTGAGGTTAATGTGGTATTTTAGCCACATTCCATTGTACTTAATTGTTTTGGGAGATTAATATATTTTACTGGGGTAAAATTCCTATTTACCCAAAAAAAAGATCAAATAAAAAGACAAATATTCGTGAGAAGGATAAAAAGATTTATTTTTTTAAAAAGTTCTCAAAAAATTCTGAGAAAATTTCACAAGATCGTGTATGTTGGTTCATGAAAAAGTTATAAAGGAAGTTTTTCTAAAAGTGGATAGTTTTCCCAAAAAAAATTATAAAAAAAATATTTGTGCATTAAATCGGTTTTTTGTGCATTAAAAATTCGTTTTTGTACCCAACTTCTTTTGACTTTTTGCATCAAAATTTTATTGCGCATCAAACTATAACAAGTCGAAAAATTTGTGCATCAAAATTTTTTTGTGCATCAAAATTTCTTTTTTTGCGCATTAAAGAAACGTATAAAATTTCAAAATTAGAAAAACTTCTTTTACAAAAGTTTTATGCACCAACATACCTGATTTAATTGATTTTTTTTGGAATTTTTCGAGAACTTTTTTAAAAAAAAGTTTTCTTTTTATCCTTTTCACGAGTATTTGCCTCTTTATTTTAACCTTCCTCTATATATATATATATATATATATATATATATACACAAGTTAACTACATTTTTTGTCCTTGTGGTTTATCGGGTATAACAGTTTTGGTCCAATAGTTTAAAATATAACGGATCATGTCTTGTTTTGGTCGACGCGTAACACTTTTGATCTATTTTTCGTTGACGGTTATTTGACTTATTAAAAAACCATGAAATGACTAAACTACCCTCGGATGATAATGTACAAAGTGACTGAAATGCCCTTTCTTTTATTATTATTATTATTATTATTATTATTATTATTATTATTATTATTATTACTACTAAGAATTTATATAAACAAAAATTGTTCAACCTTATTCGTTACATGAGCCATCCAGTACCCATTTCTTATATACACACCTCATCAAAACCTATCACCATCATCACAAAATCGGCACCACCATCACCATGCCAAGATCCATCCATCAATACCACGAACCCACCATCACCGAATCAAATCTGCACCACCACGAAACCACTACAACCAAAACCCATTACCATCATTGGACAGATGATGTAGATGTGACAAGATTGTTGTTAGATCCAATTGGTATATGTTAGACAATGAAAACTCCATAGGTGTAACTTTATTATTAACCACTATTTATAGGAGATTACATCAATGAAACCCTAACGGACCCCAAGCTCAAAAACCGGGCTTGGTCCTATTTATCCACAAATACTCCCCCGCAGTCCGAGCGGCGAAATCACGAAAGCTCGGACTGGATTAAACTAGAAAACAAAAACAAAACCTAATAAAAACATTAACGTAATAAAAAAACGAACCGGCTCGTGACCGAAGCACGAACAACAACAAAGGAAATCGTAACCTTGCACGACACTTAAACCTCGTGACCTTGCACGACAAGGGAACTTGTGACCGTAGCACAAATCACCACACAAATAAAATTTAAAATAAAAACAACTTTTTTTTAATAAAACAATTTTTATTGATTACATAACCAAGTTTAAAGAGCCATAAGAATCATCAAATTGATAGTGATCCTTGTAAACAGTGTACCACTTTTGCATCTTTATCTTTTCAGCACGTGTACCTCTTTGTGCCGCTACTAGCATCTTTAAGTTGAATTAGAATAGGGCAGAATTTAGGGCTGTGTTGTTCGGCTGTTATCTCGATGATGGTAATAGATTTTGTCAAGTTTCCGGTGTCTATAATGTAGCTCAGAGAGTCTAGTTTTCATAACATCCGGCCTCGAAAGTTTTTATGGTCGGTAAGTCATTCAAATGTTGGTTACGAGAAAAGTGGTCAAAAACAGTAAATACGGGTCTGATTTAGGGCAGATTATGAGGTGTAAAACCCCCACTTAAAATTCGAATTTAGCTTAGACCTTCTACAGGAGTTTAGTTCTATGTGTCAATTAGAAATCCCCCAAAGGAGAGCTTCTTATTTGGAGTCTAAGTATGCTTTTTAGATTTAAACTTTTTAGTGTGCAAACAAATCCGAATTGGGACTGTTTTGAAGTTTGATTTTCTTAGGAGTACTTGTGCTTGTAATTGACTCTTGGGAATCATAAGGTAGCTAATATACTTATTAATGAACATAGGTGATTTTTGGTTTGAATTATGGAGGTCAGTAAGTAAGGGTTTTGAGTACGTTAAGTCACGTTAAAATTCTGCAGTTTTGAACAAATTGTGACTAACTAGTGAAACTTGGTAATGAAGTGGTTAAAGTTGGGCATGGTATCGGGGTGACTCGTGAGGGTAACTAAACATCTTAGACATCCATCATATGATTGTTACATGTGCTTAAGATTTTGGCTTAGTAGCGTGTAATTCGTGTTTGTTTTGATTGTTTAGTTTCGTGAAAGGATTTGGAATTTGCTTAAGCATCAGGTGAGTTTTATAGCCCCTCTTTTCTTATGATTTATTGGGGTGGAAATAATGCAAAGTGTTTGGAAATGTTTTGATTACTGTGATAATATGTTGTCAAAGATGGATGGACTATACGTGACTATTGTATGTTGTGTGCTACATGTTTTGTGATGTGATATTGAGAATTGTGAACTGAGTCAGAGGGGATCACCTGCGGGTATCCATGGCATGTTTAGTGGAAGGTACTGTAGCCTAGCGGGCAGGATGGTTATTTTGAGAGTATCTACGGCCGGGGCTAAGGGGGTAACCACAGGGACCTTGGTACGATTGAGACGTCTTACAAATCGTTACTGGGAAATCGTGTAATTTGATTGTATTGGATTGGATTGTATAGGATTGGTTGTGCATGCTAGCCTGTAAGATAGTTCATTTATTGTCCTGCAATGTTTTCTTTATTATCACAGTAATGCGTAGTTGGATTTTTATCGTGTCTTAAACCTATGACTCTCACCAACTTTATGTTGACGTTTTAAGCATCATTTTCAGGTGAGTATCGTGATGATAAGAAGGATGTTAGGAAGAGTGGCTAGAGAGACCCTAGGCATTGCTTGTGGAGTTGTCTTTTCTAGTCTTTTCAGTTATGACATTTGTTTTGCTTGATACTTGTTTGTTGGAGATTGTTAGTATTTGGATCATTTTGTTTCGTGTATGACATTACTTTAGTAATGCAAGACTCCTCTATCTTGTGTTGGGTATTGTCATGACACATAGTGTCCATTTGATTATTTCTTTCATTTAGATTTCTCTATAGTAGACACCATTGTGTTGTGATGATATTCATGATGTTATACCTTGTGTTTCCGCCTAGGCGGGGTGTGACAGATTGGTATCAGAGCTTTTGGTTATAGAGAAGTAGGTGGTTGAGCCTAGACTATAACCTAGGGGTCCTTCATGTAGATGCATTTAGGGCTTAAGTGTTTAATGCTATAACTGCTAGGGGTTTTAGATACATAGGTTACCAAACTATCAACTTTTGTTCGCCTAAGTTACTAAACTTTTTTTTTGTTCATTTGGGTTACTGGACTATCAAAACCGGTTAAATTTGGTATCGAACTATCGGTGACCGGTTGCTAGTGTTAATTCCCGGTTACATTGCCAGCGTGGCATTTGACTTTTGATACAGATAAGTTACTGAACTTTGCGAATTTGTTCACCTAAGTTACTAAACTTTGCGAATTTTTACACACGTTTTTATACACATTTTTATCTACAAATTTTTATACATACATTTTTATAAACACGTTTTCATACACACATTTTTATACACGGTTTTTGTAAGAGAAGCATTGCAGAGACTACAAGGACCAAAGTGTAACTTATAGAAAGTTTAGGGGTTTATGTTGTAACTTTAGAAGATAGTTAGTTAGAGTTAGTTTTTCTTTTCCCGCTCATTTCTTGTATAAATACCCTGTACTATTCTTCGTTTTCAGTTCAATGAAATCACTTTCACTGTGTGTTTTCCACTCAATTCATCATTGTCAACAGTTTTATACACACATTTTTATAGACGATTTTATAAACACGGTTTTATACACACATTTTTACACATATTTTTATACACAGTTTTATACACACGTTTTTATACGCACATTTTATACAAGGTTTTATACACACGTTTTTATACACACATTTTTATACACGTTTTTATACACACATTTTTATACACGGTTTTATACACAAATTTTTATACACACATTTTTATACACGGTTTTATACACACAAAAAGCTGTATAAAAACGTGTGCATAAAAACGTGTAAAAAATGTGTGTATAAAAACGCGTGCATAAAAACGTGTAAAACGTGTGCATAAAATATATATATATATATAATTGTGTGTATAAAAATATATAAAATTGTGTGTATAAAAATATATAAAATTGTGTGCATAAAAATATAAAAATGTATAAAAAATATATATATAATTGTGTGTATAAAAACGTGTAAAAAATGTGTGTATAAAAACGTGTATACAATGTGTGTATAAAAGCGTGTATAAAAAAGTGCGTATAAAAATGCATATAAAAACATGGATAAAAACGTGTATAAAAACATGTATTTTCTAGAGGTATTTTTAGATGAACAAAACAACAAAGTTTAGTAACTTAAGCGAACAAATTCGCAAAGTTGAGTAACATACATGTCAAATAACCTGATAAGTTTCTGAGTTGGATAATTGGGCCCACAAAAAGCTGACGTGGAGAAGGTCAAAACATAATATCCCGGTTGCCAGTATACGAGGTAACCTGAATGAACACACTTTTGTTGTTCGGTAACCTTAAAGTCAAACTTCGATAGTTCAGTAACCCAAATGAACAAAAAAAAGTTTAGTAATTTAGGCGATAAAAAGTTGTGTGTTAGTAACTGTCTATCTAAAAACCCTCATGCAAAATTATAGATAGTAATTAAGAAGTCTAATCTAAATCACTTCTGTGGAAACACGAAAAGTGTCGGTCACTTCCAAGTTGTAACAAGTCTTAGCTCGTAGTTAGTATCATGATTAGATTAGTAATCTAGTCCGGCCCAAGGCCCATGGGAGGCCCAACCAAGCCCATGGCCGGCCCCCATTGTAGTATTTATACACCCTCTCCTAGTCTTGGAGAGGGTTGGTTGTTCCATTTTTCCATTTACACTTCATTAATACATTCATCCATTTTCCATCCAAGTTTTCTCTAACATCACAACCCACATCTCACTATTGTTCTTGGTTGATCTTAAGATTACTAGTATTCTTCAATTGGTATCAAGAGCCATGGAGTGGTGTGTTTAGTTTTTGTGTTTGATTTGTGTTCAAAACCTTTACAAAGAGCAAATTAGTGATTCAAATTTTTTTGGCTTAAAAACCTTAAAGTTTTCATTTTTATTGTTCCTATAGGGTTAGTAATACTAGTTGTACAAGAATTTTTGCTAAAAACCATTAAAAATCGTGTCTTTTTGAGTTTTGAAAATTTGGGTTTCGTACTAGTTAGAACCGAACTAGAGAATCGAACAAGAGAACCGAACTAGAGGACCGAACAAGATAACCGAACGAGCAGTTGCATAGGTTGAACCGAACAAGCTTCATCAGTGTCAACCGAACGAGTGCTCTTTAGTTAGAACCGAACGAGTGGTCACTAGTTAGAACCGAACGAGTGGTCACTAGTTAGAACCGAACGAGTGTTCTCTAGTTAGAACCGAACGAGTGTTTTTCACTAGTTAGAACCGAACGAGTGGTCACTAGTTAGAACCGAACGAGAGGACCGAACTAGAGGACCGAACGAGAGGACCGAACTAGAGGACCGAACGAGAGGACCGAACCAGTGAAAAATAAATTCAGTTTAAACTTAACAAACTCAATTTTAAATTATACGGTTATTTCTTTGACTTGTAAAATCCCGTGAAACAAACACTTGTTTTCCCGGTTTTGTCAAGAATTGTAAAATCCCGTGTAGTTTCGTTTCAAGACTCAACAATCACGTATCAAACACAATTTCCTTTTTTTTTTTTTCTTTTTTTTTTTTTTTTATTTATTTACAACGATCGATCTTATTTGTAATCTTTTTTGATTTCACAATGACGATCTTGCTGATAAATCAATTCTTTATGGAGAGACATACAAAACACCGATGCTTGAAAAAAACACTTGTTTGTTTCATGAAAAGCATAATGGAACTTTATATGGATGAATAGACCACTTGGACGAATGATTCATGCATCTGTGGAAAAGGACCACTTGTTTTGCCTTCAATCACTGAGGATGGAGTAACAAGGCTTAAGGATATGTTGAGAATAACTCCAGCTGAAGCCATTCAAGCAGATTGCGACATCATATCTATAACATCATTTACAAGGCCTACCAAACTGAAATCTATGCTCTTGTGATGTCAACATCGTGTAGGCAATAGATTCTTTGGGAGAAGATTAAACTGCTGATGCAGGATACGTCATTAACAAACAAGAACGTGTTGCAAGCTGTATGATGAATTTGATAAGTTCACTTACAAGAAAGGAGAGACGTTACATGAGTACTACTTGAGGTTTACTCTGGTTACTCAATGATATGAACAATTTACAAGATGCCATTGGAGCAGTTTCAAGTAAACACCAAGTTCTTAAAACTTTCATGATGAATGGAGCAATTTGTTTACTGATGTTAAAATGGTCAAAGTAACTGGCACACTACAATGTTGATCAGGCTTCATTGCTCAACTACACAACAACATGAACGACATGCAAATGAAGTTCGTTTGATGCATGAACGCAACCCCGATCCTCTTGCTTTAGTTGCATCTCACCAATTAACTCAGCCAGCTTATCAATCTCATCTACACACTCACCCACAGTCTCTATCTCAACTTCACGTTTCACCATATCAGTCTTCACAGTTTGTTACACCTTATCAACCTCAACAATTCACAACCAATCAATCAACACCTCTTTCAATTACTTATCCAACAAATGAGTATCAATCCACCGTTCACCACAACGTTTATTCTCAACAACCATCAATCCCACAATTGGAATATGCTCCCACAACCTATCAACAGAGCATACACCTGAATTTTCCCAACCAGACTCCAGTCTAGTTGTTCCAGTGTTCCAGAAGGGGGATGATCCAATTGACGCAATTAATCACATGATGTCATTCTTAACTGCTGTTGTCACATCCCGGTATCCTACTACGAACAATCAGCTAAGGACTTCGTCAAACCCTCGTCAACAAGCTACCATCTATGATGGAAAAGTGACTGTGCAACCTGTTCAGGGGAGACAAACTTCTTATGCTGCTGGAACAACAAATAATAACACCTGGTGCAAGTGGTAGCAACACGGGGAAACAACGGACTGTTATTTGTTACAATTGCAAAGGGGAGGGTCATATTGCCAAGCAGTGCACTAAGCCCAAGAGGAAAAGGGATGAAACATGGTTCAACGATAAAGTGTTGTTGGTTCAAGCTCAAGCAAGTGGTCAAGCTTTAACAGAGGAAGAAATAGCATTTTTGGCAGATCCAGGACTTCCTGACATTCAAACCTCTCAGACAGTCATCACCCACAATGCTGCTTATCAAGCCGATGATCTGGATGCATATGACTCTGATTGTGATGAACTCAATTCAGCCAAGATTGCTCTCATGGCCAATCTCTCAAGGAATGGCTCAGATGCACTCACTGAGGTACACAATCAAGATAATCTGAACTATGACTTATTCAATCAAAGTGAGCAGATCATGACGTCTTCTGAACAGTCTAATGATGTGAGTCAGTCAGAAACTGATATAACCAGTGATAGCAATATCATTCCTTATTCTCAGTATCTGAGTGAAACACATCAGGAAACTGTCCAGAATTCTAACTCTTCTGCTCAACAAGATGTTCTGATATTGTCTATGTTTGACCAATTAACTACCCAAGTGACGCATTGCACCACTGTTAATAAAGCTTTGACTACCGAGCTTGACAGATATAAAGAAGAGGTTAAAGATTTGAAAGAAAAGCAAAATGTTGAAAACAGTTTTTCAGTTCAATGAACAGTTTGACGAGATTGTTACTTCTTAAGCAATTTTTTCGAACAAGTGACAAGAAAAGGATTGTTTAATGATAAAAGTTTGAACTAAAAAATGAGTTGAAATTAGAAGAAACAGAATATTGCTAGATGAATTGCTTTACAAGAAAAAGAATAATTAGAACTTGACACATCATTTTCAATAGAGGTCAATCTGCGCAATATGGTCATTGATGACTAAAAATTTTCCAAAAATTTGTTTATGATCATATCTCGAAACAAGCTATCGGTTTTGAAAAACCTTTCTGTCTGAAGAAAGCTCGGGAGTCAAACCCAAAGCTGTATGACGGGAATACCATTCTTAAAATGGATACTATTGTGGTTCCTGATTCTGATGAAACAATAGAGCTAAGTGAAAAGAGTCGTTCAAAAATGCTTTTGAAAGAACAAGATCCATTGTTTGAAAAACATAAAGTGAACACGAAACCCATCAATTATGCTATTCTTAATAACGATTACTACAAACGATTTGTTCGACAAACTGATTTATATAGTGAACATGCCTATTGGAAAGCGACTTCGGTCCCAGCTTTAGACCCATCTCATTCTTCCACAACCGTCATAGTAGAGGTTCCAAAAGAACTTCCTACAGTAAGTATGGTGAATACTAGCTTGAAAAAGCTTAAACGCCATCTTACTGGCTTTGATCAGGTTGTCAAAGAAAGAACCACTGCCACAGCTATCACTGAGGGCACGTGGGGGTTTGAACATACAAAGGCTTGTTTTCGAGATGAAATCATTCCGTTTATAAAAGAATTAAAAGATATCTTCAATAACTTCAACCAATACTTGGTTGAAGAACTTGCCGATGTCCAAAAAGTCTTTTATCAAATGGAACAGGCTGTCGAACAACATCGCTTGGAGTCCAGAACTTTCGAAGTTAAAATGAATCAAGCTTTGAGTGAAAATGAACGACTCTTGGCACAAGCCATTGATAAGGGATAATTTTTTGTTTTTAATAAAAAAAATTAAGATTGTTGTGATTTTGTCTGTGGAATGCAAGTGGTGAAATGTGATGATGTCAAAAGTGTTCGAACTCATGACTGAGCTTTGTCAAGAAATAGGATTTTTGTGATTTAAAGAAACTTACTGATAAAACTTTGCACTGTGTTTTACAACTCTTGAAAAACATTGCATCACTTTGGAAGCTGATTCTCAACTTAATCAAGAAATTTTTCAACAAGAAAACAGTGTTTTAAATCAAAATGCTCCGAGTTTTACTCAGTTGTTCGAATTAAGTGAATTGAAAGCTCAGTCTCAAGCAAAAGACACAGTCATTGTCAAGTTAAAAGAGCAAATTAAGTCCTTAAAAGGAAATGTGGATGAGAATACAGGGGTAAGAATGGAATATGAATGGAATGAGACTCTTAACATAGAATTGGAACTTAGAGTGACAAAAACTTGTTGTGAGTATGAGCATTTGAATCAGACTTATAAGCAACTTTTATGACTCGATTAAACCAAAAACGTGTTCAAATCAAAAAGAAACAATGTGATGCCCGTTAATCAAACAAGTCAATATAAAGTCTGGGGAGATTTCTGATTTAAATGCAAAACTTCAGGAACAAGGTTTGGTCATAGCAGCCCTAAAAAATGAGTTAAGGAAACTTAAAGGAAAAGCGTTAGATAACGAGGATACTGTGACCCACTCTGTTGATCCAAAAGTGTCTAAGGATAACATGGAACCAATCACACCCAAATTGTTGAATAAAAGGACTGCTCACTCCTCGTATATTAAGCATACCCAGGAGAGGGTCTTTGGTATTATGGATTTGTCTAACTTGTTAAGCAACTATCCTCAAGATCCACTTTTTAGTGTCTGCCATTTAGGTATCACAATGTCATTCAAGGTTTGCTTTCACACATAAGTAGATCATGGCCCTAGCATAATACAATTGTGGTCTCTAAATTAATTGAGGTCATCAGGAGAAAAGGACAAGGAAAGTTAGGTTTGAGAATCTTCCACCCATCCTCAGAAAACATAATAACAGACTCCATTTCAAAAAAACATAGTCTTCTAACAAAGCGAGTGTTGCATTTCTACAGTGTAAAGACCTTTCTACTAGTGCTAGCGGATCACAGCCTTCAGGCAATACCAAGAATGATAGGATTCTGCAAACACCAAGTAGTATTTCGAAGAATAAAGTAGAAGCTCACCCTAGGAACGTTAAAACTAGTTTGAATAAAAGAATGGTATGTTAAAGTTATGATCTGAGTCGGTGCAGAAATCCAAGAAAACAAGATGATTTTGATTATGTCTGTGTTAACA
Organism: Tanacetum coccineum; assembly: GCA_026074375.1. Taxonomy (NCBI): domain Eukaryota; kingdom Viridiplantae; phylum Streptophyta; class Magnoliopsida; order Asterales; family Asteraceae; genus Tanacetum; species Tanacetum coccineum. Next base: position 8,111 of record BQNB010057548.1, on the reverse strand, counting down.
GTAATGATTGCATGTCTTCTGATAATTTGTGTGTTTCTAATTCTTTGAATGTTGTGAAATTTCGTGCTAAACCTAAGCAGAATAAATCTAAGAAAGCTATTTGGAAACCAACAGGAAAGGTATTCACTCAGATAGGATATATTGGAGAACCTACCGGTCGGACCTTCCCTATTGTTGGAATTGCGTGCCTTTACTAGGATTACCTCTATAATGAAGTGCTTTAGGAAACCAATTGTTCTAGACTCTGAACACCCAAACCTGTGGTTAGATTGGTATACTCACGGATAATAGGAAGAATAAGAATACTGAGTCCGTTAGTAAAAAATCTATAAGGTTTGAAACCAATGGTCTGCTACCAAAAAGGTCCCGTAAATCCTGGGGATCCACTAAAACCAATATTCCATCTACTTCTTTGAATGAATGCAGTTGTCCAAAATCGTCCTCTGTATTTGGATTCCGGATGCTCGAAGCACAGACGGACGTTCGCTCTCAGGCTCACAAATTTCATCATAAATTCTTGGGTACAGTTAAATTGGGAATGTTCAAGTTGCATAAAGATATTGGTTTGGAGAATTTCAGATTGGGAATGTTGTATATCTCAAGGGTTTATTTCGTTGAGGACTTGGGCATAACTATTTTTTTGTGGAAATTCTGTGATTCCAATCTGAAGTGGCTTTTCTGTCAACAATGCTTCTTCGCAATCAGAAGTTGTTGATTTATGACGGGATCTAGTGGGATAACTTTATACACTCTCACTTGGGTATTTGATGGAATCCTCTCTATTGTGTTATTGTCAAAGGCGTCTAAAACCAAGTCTTGGTTATGGCATCGTCGTCTATCTCATTTGAACTTCGGTTCTATCAATCATCTGGCAAGACATGGACTTGTACGAGGTCTCCCTAAGCTCAAGTTTGAAAAGGATCATTTATGTTCCGCATGTGCATTAGGCAAAAGTTCAAAGAAACCCCACAAACCCAAATCTGAAGACACCAATCAAGAAAAACTCTACCTGTTGCATATGGATTTATGTGGGCCAATGCGTGTCGCTAGTGTCAATGGAAAGAAGTACATCCTCGTTATTGTCGATGACTACTCTCGATTTACATGGGTGAAATGTTTGCGATCAAAAGATGAAGCTCCAGCTTTTATTATCAACTTTTTGAAGATGATCCAAGTACGACTTAAGGAAACCGTCCGACGCATCAGAACAGATAATGGAACTCATAATGTGTTTGTTAATCAGACATTGCGTGAATATTATGAGAAAAGGTTGGAAAATCTCTCATGAAACATCAGTTGCACGCTTCAACAGGCAAAATCGGTGTTGTTGAATGACGAATCGTAACGCTATTTAGAAGCAGCACGGCACTATGTTTTATTTATGCAAAAGCTCCTTTATTTCTTTGGGTCCGAAGCGGTTGCAATAGCCTGTTATACCAAAATCGTTTCATGATTCGGTCGGCGTCACGGTAAAACAACATAATGAGCTTCTTTACATGACATAACCTCCTAATCCTATCTTATTAATGTGTTTGGTGCACTTTGTACCCATCGAAATGATAGTGAGAATTTGGGACAAGTTTACAACCATAGGTGATATTGTTATTTTCATTGGATATGCACCACAATGAAAGCATTTCGTAATTTTCAACAGTGTACCAGACGTATAATTGACAACTATTCACGTTGATTTTGTTGAGCTGGACCGCCGCATGGCTCTTGAACACAGCAGTTCAGGACCCGCATTCATGAAATGACTCCTGTATCAATCAGTTCAGGACTCGTGCCAAAAACCCTCCTCCTTCACACCATTGTACCACCTTCGAGATCAGACTTGGGATTTTGTGTTTAAAACCAATTGTTTGATGAGTCACTTATGTTGATTTACAAGCACCAGGAAGTCATTGCTCCTATTCCTGAAGCAGTTTGTACCTGACATGCTGTATCAATGTTCCCTTCCTCAAAACTACAGTTGATAAGATGAACCATCAACCAAGTAAATCTAATACAACACAAGGAAACTCAAAACTATTATTTCTCATGATGTTTGAAGAAGATCATCATGATATTGACGTTGCATTATGGGTAATGATCCGTACTTCGGTATTCTAATTCCAGAAAGTACTTCTGATCAATCTTCTTCATCAGTGTTATTCATACACATTGTTGCATCCAATCCACCAAGTTTTCTGAACACAACAGCAAATAGACAAAGGATCACCTTTGAGAATATATTCGGTGCTCTGGATCAGGACCGTTTTCACACGACTTCCAACTCCATGAACAAGCCTTATTTTTTTTTTTTTTTTTTTTTGCTTACTATGATGCCTTTCTAACATCAGTCGAAACAAGAACTACAAAGAAGCATTAACCCAAGCATGTTGGATTGAAGTATGCCAAGAGGAACTCATGATTTGAACGTCTGGAGGTTTGGGAACTTGTTCCTCCTCCTGACAAAGCATTTGTCATCTCTCTTAAGTGGATCTATAAGGTTAAACTTGATGAGTTAGGAGGTATTCTGAAAAATAAGGCTCGGTTGGTTGCTCGTGGTTATCGCCAAGAAGAGGGTATCGATTTCGAAGAGTCATTCGCTCCGGTTGCAAGATTAGAGGCTATACGAATTTTTCTTGCATTTGCTGCTCACATGAACATGGTCATCTATCAAATGGATTGGACAGACTGGTTTTTGATGGATCTCGTAGAGAAGTTTATGTTAGCCAACCGGACGGATTTGTGGATCCAGACAAACCTAACCACGTATACAAGCTTAAGAAAGCTCTTTATGGGTTGAAACAAGCTCCACGTGCGTGGTATGATATGTTGTCTTCATTCCTGATATCCAATGATTTCTCCAAAGGCTCAGTGGATCCTACTCTGTTCATCCGTAGAGACGGCAACGAACTTATTCTGGTACAAATCTATGTCGATGATATTATCTTTGCTGCATCTACTCCTGAACTGTGTGATCTATTTGCTAAAATAATGTGTTCAAAATTCAAGATGTCGATGATGGGTAAAATCTCATTTTTCTTGGATACGATTCTTAAAGTCCCAGAGGCATCTTCATAACCAATTATACTATGCTCGTGAATCACTTAAGAAATATGGTATGAATCTTGTGACCCGGTGGTTACTCAATGGTGGAGAAGTCCAACTGGATGAGGGGAAAAGAAGGAAAGCTGTAAGATCACATCACATATGTTGTATGATTGGCAACCCTTCTTTTATCTTACAGCATAGACCTGACACTACAATGTTGCTATATGCATGCGTGCCCGGTATCAGGCCGGTCTACCGAAAAAGACCTAAATGCAGTAATAAGGATCTTTCTGGTATCTAAAGGATCTGTACATCGGGGTCTATGGTATGAGGTTATTCTTGGCCACTAACAGCATTTGCAGATGCGGATCATGCTGGTTGTCAAGATACACGCCGTAGTACATTGGCACGTATTACACTTCTTGGGGTGATAGACTTGTAAGGTGGTCGTCTAATCAAAAAAAAAAAACAAATAATAAAAGGGCAGAAAAGCCCTGCGATATCCAGTACGGAAGCTTGAATATATAGCTTGTCCGGTTGTTGTGCTCAAGTCCTTTGGATGAGATCACAACTTACCGACTATGGCTTTGGATTCAATAAAATTCCAATGTACTGTGATAACAAAAGCGCTATTGCCTTATGCTGCAACAATGTTCAACATTCCAGATCCAAGCATATAGACATCAGGTTTCACTTCATCAAGGAGCATGTTGAGAATGGTGTGATCGAACTTTACTTTGTCAATACGGAATATCAATTGGCGGACATCTTCACTAAAGCTCTTGGCCGAGAAAGAATTGAATTTCTTATCAACAAGCTGGGAATGCGGAGTTTTACGCCGGATACTCTGAAACAATTGGCAGATGAAGTTGATGAATAGTGGTGGTACCTATTCAAATATCCTGTATAATAAGTAAATACTTAAAATCATAAAAAGACAAAAAGATTTTTATTTTCACTTTTATTTTTTATAAAATCATAAAAACCAAAAAGATTTTCTTTTATATAAACCTTTCAAAAACAAAATACAAAATTAAAAAATGAGAAAAATTCAAAAAGAAGTTTTACAATGGCATGTCTTCTGAAATCGATAACATTTACGGTCTTAGAAATATCATTTAACAATGATACAAGCCTGTAAATGAAGTTCGAGCAGAAGTTACAAGTGTTTTCAAAACATGCCAAATGGCTTGCTATTATTTCAGATAGCAACCCGGTCATCATCTTAAGGCAAGTATTTCAAAAAGAAAACTTGGCCTCTCAACGGGAATTTATTCTCGGGCATGGTCTACTTTATGACCATGCAAAGGCTTGTGATTACTTTGCATCACAACCCGTGCTTCCTATAATCCATAAGTGTACGTTTCAGTGCATTTATGTGAATAAATAAGAGAAATCTTATTTTTCTTGGTGTTTGTTGTTTTGTCACATACAAAATCATTCCATCATCTGAAAATATTTTCAAATTACATTTGACTTCTCAAACAATGTCTACAGCTATTAAATAGAAAACTGGGTAATTGTTTGTGGGGAGAGAATTCAAATTTCTTTGTTCATATCAAATGAGCTGTAAAAAGGATAAAGAGTTGCTAAACGATAAAGTTATATATCATGATAGAAAGTTAATTAAGGTTTAACTCGTATTGTGCTTTAAGTGTTACGGTTTTATGCCTTTTAGGGTGTAGTTTTGTATAAGTATGTCTATAGTATGTGAGTTTAATAAACATGATGGACCATGTGTTGCTATTTGTTTTACTTGAAATCCTTATAAAAACATAATGTGTAACGATTTAAGGAAGTTGTGTTATGTGGTGGGACAAAGTGTCAATAGTTCGGGAATTAGTTTATGACTTTGTATACTAACCTCATCGTCCCTTCACTGTTCATTACTCAACCAACACATCAAACACACTCAATCTCACACACGAACATTTTTACCACTCGATCACTCAATCAAGTTCACTCACTTCATATTCATATAAGTAAACTTAATCATCGATCTTCATCTCCTAATCAACTCGAATCCCAAAGGAATTGAGCGTTTTCGTCATTCTTGATCGTAGCAGCCTAATTATAAAATTAGGGGATTCGTCAAAGAAAAAGTGGTGAAAAACGTTAAATTGAATTGAGGGCTTTTGTTGTATTGGTTTTAATAAATGTATAGGTTTAACTAGCTTTATCACTTGTTGTGATTTGAATTGTGTTCATTGAATGTTTTGTGTTCGAAAAATTAGGTTAATTTGCAAAAATAATAATATATGTTTTGTGTGGATTTTTGCAACCATAGTTTCGGGAGATCATAGAAACTAATGGTAAAGTATGTTTATCAATTATTGTTAAAACTTGATCAATCTAGGTAAATATTAATAATCCGAACGATCAAAACTGTTTGAATCGAACAAGAAATTTTTTTTAAAAACAGATGGATCGAACGAGTGATTTGCAGTCGTAAATCGAAGAGTGAAGTTCCATTGTGGCAGACGCGTGAAATCTGTTGAGGACGAACGAGTGGAGTATAGTGTGGACCGAACGAGTGCTGTGTAGAGTAGACCGAACGAGTATCATCTAACATGGATCGAACGAGTGACTCTTAGAAAGGATCGAACGAGTGACTCTTAGAAAGGACCGAACGAGTGAATCTTGTGAGGATCGAACGAGTGACTCTTAGAAAGGACCGAACGAGCGACTATTTGACTGGACCGAACGAGTGACTTACAATAAGGACCGATCGAGCAACTGTCAATATGGACCGAACGAGTGATTGTGTAAATGGACCGAACAAGTGTAATTTCAGTGCAACCCGATCTAGCTGTTTCTTTGAGGACCGAACGAGTGTTATTTAGTGAAGACCGAACGAGTAAAGTTATCATCACTTAACCAATTTTTGACATAACACACTTAAGATCAAATTTTTTCTAACCAAGATTAAATTCAACAAATCTCTTAGTTTAAAATAGACAGTAAAAGCTTGACAAAACCAAGGTTAACTACATTCGACTTAATTGTTAGGATAGGTGCCTTTGTCTTACACGCTATTTGTCTATCTAGGTAGATTGATCTTCAAAAGTGCTAAAAGTCATAAAGGTTCTCATGAATGAATGATTGTGTCTTCTTATAAACTGCACTCACTCTTTCTTAAACAGACTCATGGAAATCTCAATAGCGGATCAGATTGCTTTGGATGATGCATTGGTGGCTCCTGCTGACCGACTTAAGATTGGTAAATGTAATCTTCGCTTAAGTTCGGATGTCACATCAAAGGAAGCAACCCTTCAAGTGGTCTACGATGTGTTAAAGCTCACTCCTTTCTACAAGGCATTCCAAGTCACTGCTGATGCTCCAGAGATCTATATGCAAGAATTCTGGGCTTCTGCTTATGTTCATAATCGATCTGTCCGATTTAAGATGAATAACAAGAAGCACATTATCGGTCTTGATCAATTCAGAGACATTCTTCAAATTTGCCCTAAAGTCGGTAATAAGAAGTTTG
>BQNB010057547.1:0-38166 GCA_026074375.1 Tanacetum coccineum | reverse complement strand
ATTTGTACCATACTTGGGACGATATTGATATGTCTGAAAATGATTTACTGTATAGAGGGTATATAGTAGAAATGGGCTGCCCGGTAGGTTGCATTAACTGGCCAAATGGGTAAACTTGAGGGAGAGTCGGAGTGGGTACTTAGTACAAGAAATATGTTTACAAAATCAATTATATAACACTAATACATCAATTAAAATAGTTTAGGCATCTTTCCACCTGATAACTAATTTGACCCGTTTTCTTTTTAGCTTAATTTTTTAATCAAACCCTTCTGATATGGTAAGAATAAAACAGAACCCAAATCGACCGTTCATAAGTAAGTGCGTCGAAAATAGCATCACAAGTAAACACTATATAGAAACATAGTGACTAAAACTACATACTATTAGAGTATAGATTTTAAATCATTTTTCCCAACAATACAGATTTTTATATACACTATTTTTTACAGGTTAGTGTTCTGTATATTCATTATGAAGAAAATTTGCCCCGTTCGAGTATATTTAATTTCGTCATGATTACATACACAAACAACATAGGTGAAGTGAGCATATAATATAATGAGTATGCACAAAGGGGGTAAACTATGGTTTTTTCAGCAAATGGTTTACCTTAGGTGGCTTAAACGGATAATTTGGAGGAAAATGGATAGTAACTAGAAACACTCCACCAGAATAAGGACTATTAGCCGGGCCTATGATTGTTGCTTGCCAGTGAAACATCACTCTTACAAACATGTCTTTTTGCTCAAAACCTGTCAAAACAGCCCCTTACAAAGAAACAATATGTTTACTTCTTAGTAACGTCAATGGGGAGTTTTTTTTGGGGGGTGTTTGGTCACAAGAATTATAAACCCGCGCACCCATTGGTGTCGGACTAAGAATAGCAGGTAACATTAAGTAGTCCATGATCTCACAGGAACCTTGGACAACAGCTTAGAAAAGGAATATTCACAATTGCACAAATTCATCAAGAATAGAAGGGGATAACAATCGACCAAGAGATCATAACGTGCTTCAGGTATTATGCTTTTGGGCTTATTTTCTTTTAAACTTTGAATTGGAAAAATGAGATATTTCATTCGGAGTAGACAATAAAAAAAACTACTAGAACCATAGAGTAATCGCTGCACATGTTTTAGGCTTTAAAAGGGATTACTTAGCGACGTAAGTTGATAAATCAAAGTGACACAGTCGAATCACAAGTAATAGTTTCAGCCTTACAAAATTACAAGTAATGAATCTTTTGTTTACATAGGATTCTAACGGTTCATATCATTTTTTATCTTGAATGCAGGAAGTAATAAATGGTTTGCTGAGGGCGCTATAGACGCTACGAGAAATGCATCTCAAACTATTGTCCACATTTGTTTAGGTGTTTAGTTCAGGTTCATATAAACTGAAGAATTTCTTCATATGTTTTTGGACATTTATTTAAGGTCATTTGTATTGATAAATTTTGTTAACTCTAATTGCAAAACAATATGTTGCAACTTTAATCGCAAACGTACAAGCCCGCGATCAGAACTAACACGTAATGCAAACTTGCATAACAAAGAACACTACAACAAAGACGGAAAACCACGCGCTCGCAGCGAAGCGCGGGTTAAAAACCTTGTTATTATCAATTACACAAATCATCAAGTTTAGAGTAAATTGCATAAATCGTCCTTTAAGTTTGGCCAAATTGCATGTTTCGTCCCAAACATTACCAAAGTGCAAGGATCGTCCCTGTGAGGAAACCTTTGGTGCAAGTATCGTCCATGCGGGGACGATACTTGCACCGAAGGTTTCCTCAGAGGGACGATCTTTGCACTTTCGTAACGTTTGAGACGAAACATGCAATTTGACCAAACTTTAGGGACGATTTATGCAATTTACTCTCAAGTTTATATCTTTAAACTAAAAATCATCTCAATCATTATCATTGAAAGACTATGGAGGTATGCTTAATTATTTTTTTTACATATACACTGATGCAACGTATCAAATTTTATATCTCAATAGTTTGTATATCAGTGCCTTTCTTGATAAAAGAGGGAAAGATATTCCATAGACACAAATTAACTCATCGTCAATTTTATATTTGTTTTTTCAATGCTTTTTGTTATTTAATCTGATAAAATATTAAGGTTTAAACCATACAAGCTGTTTAGTAAATCATTTACTGTAAATGAATTGAAAGGTTATCATACATGTTTTGTACAACTCATAAAATGTATGCATTTTAAAGTTTAAACAATAAAAAAGTCATGATAAAATGATCTATTGATGTTTACTTTTGGGCAAGTGTGATTCGCATATATCAGTTTCTTTATACATGTGATTTGCATATATCAGTGTATATACATTAGCTTATTTGTCAGTCACATACAATCAAATGGATATTAGTCAATTAAACAATATATCTCGTCGCGGTATTGAAATTGACTCGATAGTTTGCCCTATTTGTAACGGTGGGGCGGAATCTTCTTGTCATATTTTTTTCCAATGTAATTTGGTTAGACAGTTGGCTCGGAAAATATCGTCTTGGTGGAATGTGGATTACGTTGATGTTTCTTCTTATGAGGAATTGTATACTTGGTTGGTATCTCTTAGGTTTCAGGCAAATCTCAAAGCGATGTTCGAAGGCATCTTCTATTGTTTATGGTGGTCAGTTTGGATGTTCCGTAACAAGATTCTTTTCGAGAAGGATACTCCTTCACAGGCGAGGATTTTTGATAACATTGTTTCTAATTCTTATTATTTGTGTAAGTTTAGATATCAAGCCTCGTTCAAATGGATCGATTGGCTCAAAAACCCGTATCTTGTAATTGTCTAATTCTAACTCCTTCCTAGTCGTTTAATAAAGCTGTTGTTCAAAAAAAAAAGTTAATTAAACTTAATTGGCATTTATCAGTATACATATCCATATTAGTGATTATTAGGTTATTTTGTATCTAATTCGTATATATTGATTTAATGTAGGAAAATGACACAATTGTTGAAGAAACCCCAATGATAAATGTTGATGAATCGGATTCGGGTAATGATAGTGAACCCTCGGTTGTTGTAACAAAAGGTCCAAAAGCTCAAAGTAGCAAAAGAAAAAGAAATGATGACAAAGAAGCACAAGAAGAGGAGTATGAAATTTATGAAAGAACAATTAAGGAGAGGGCTCCGATTTGGCAACATTTTCATCCGGTTAGAGTGAAGAGGGATGGGTTAAGAAGGGCATTGTGCAAGTTTTGCAATAAGACTCTAACGGCTCACGACGCAAACGGTACTTCCGGTCTTCATAGACATTATCCTTGTCCTTCTAATCCTATCTATGTCCCCAAAAACCAAGTTCAACAACAAACTCACTTAGAGTTTAAAAAAATCCTAGTGGTGAAGGTACTAGTAGTTTACAAACTTGGAAACATGATGAAAGTAGGATAAAAAAGGCATTGATTAACATGTTTGTTGTTGCTGAGTCGCCTTTTAAGTTTGTTGAACATGATGTTTTTGTTGAATATACTAAGGCGTGTAATGGAAGATTTGTGTTGCCATCTAGACATAAGTTATCTAAGGATGTTTCAAAGTATTACCTAGATGAAAGAAGTAAGTTGTTAACCTATCTTACAAAGCCAACCACTACGGTTCACTTGACTACAGATACATGGACAAGTAGCTGTAAAAAACAAACTATATGGTTGTCACAACCCACTTTATTGACGACGAATGGAATATGCACAAACAGATTATAAACTTTAGGCCCATTGATAGTCATAAAGCGAAGGATATTAGTAGTGATTTGCTTAAGTGTATTGTTGGTTGGGGTATTAAGAATGTGATGACTATGACCGTCGACAATGCACCAAGTAATGATAAGGCACTAAATTATTTGATTAAAAAGTTGCCTAATGCTAAAATATATGATGGAGGGAAGCATTTTCATATTAGATGCATGGCTCACATTCTAAATCTTATTGTTAAAGAAGGTTTAAAGGAAAAGAATTATCATGTGGATTGTGTAGCAAATGTGGTTAAGTATATTAGGTATTCATCACAAAGGATAAACAATTTTAAAAGGTGCATGGAAGAAGTTAACCTTGAATCAAATAGGTTTTTGTGTGGTGAATGTCCTACTAGATGGAATTCAAAGCATGATATGTTGAAGATTGCATGCTCGTTAAGGGATGTGTTTTTCAAATATGAACTTGATGATGATTGTTATAATCGTGATCTTGAGAGAGTGTCGGAACATTCGTACTTTGGTGTGTGTGAAGGCGTTGTTGAATTTCTAGAAAAATTCAAACCTAAAATCGAACTAATTTCCTCCTCTTCAAAGCCCTTAGCGCATATCTTTTTTAGAGAAATCCTAGATATAGACAAACATCTTTGTTATTGGGCGACTAAACCCGAGTTTTGTTTTATGGTTGATGATATGGTTAGAAAATATAACAAGTATTGGGGGAAATTTGATGAGCTTAATGATTATATGTATTTTGCCACCATATTGGATCCGACTATGAAACAACATCTTGTTTCACATGGGTTCAAAAAGATGTTGAAGTACAACATGTCTAGTGAAAGTCCTTTGCCGAATGATTCTTTTAATGCCATGGTAAGGGAGATGTTGAAAGAAGTTATGAATAGAATGGGAGTTTTGTTTCAAACATATAAAACAAGGTTTGACACGGTTGTGTCAAAAAGCTCTTCTAAGAAAACCAAGAATCAACAATCTTGTAAATCATATGTTGGGGATAACACCTTTTTGGATGATTTCTTGAATTTGGAAGACTCCGGCTCCATTGAAATGGATACCGAGTTAACTAGGCACCTAAATGAGCTGCGAATTAAATTTACTAGTGATTTTGACATTCTCGAGTGGTGGAAATTAAATGCTCCAAGATTTCCAATAGTAGCTCGAATGGCTAACGATAAATTGCTACATTTCATGTTGATTTTATTCCTTATGTTTTACGTTATTGTTGTTTTACAAGTTTTTATTATTTTTTAGATATTTTGGCAATTCAAATAACCACCGTTGCATCGGAGTCGGCTTTTAGTACGAGAGGTCGTGTTCTTGACCCATATAGGACTAACTTGTCTTATGCCGTAGTTGAGGCGTTGATATGTACCCAAGATTGGGTAAGAAAGTCCAAAAAAGCTATAATAGATGACATTGACGACCTATTAAATGATGACGATGTTGCAAAAGGTAATAACTTATCTTGTATGTGTTTTTCTAATGTTTGTTAAGTTATTAACTTTTAGTTTTTTATCGTATGTATAGATATAGAAGAAGGAGTTGCCAAGCAAAACGCTAAAGGAAAAGGGATGGGAGTCACACAAGATTAATTGTTTTAATGAACATGATTTAGTTTGTTTATTTTGAACAATTTCATATGATTGTGGTAGATTTTGTGTGTTTTGGAACCTTTGTAAATTACATTGTCTACTTGTTGCAAGTTGCAATTTAATTGTCTACCTGCACTACAACATTAACCGCTATCCCCGGCGACATTTTGGGGGATTCCCCGATGACTTGTCGCTGGGGATACCTTTCCCTGGCGACTTGTCGCTGGGGAATGGTTGTTGGGGAACGCTCGCTAGGGATACGTTCCCCAGCGACAATCCCCAGCAACAAGGTGGGTCCCATGTATTTTTCAGTCAAGTAATTAGTGCCCCCGTGGCACATATTCCCCGACGACATGTCGCTGGGGAATGTCCTAGTTAAAATTAAGTAATTAAGACACTTAATTAAGCGATTAGTTAATTGGGCACTATCCCCGGCGACAAGTCGCTGGGGATAGTGTTCCTTATAGTTTGACTTGTCAACGTACAAGAAAATTTTCTAAAGCTATCCCCGACGACATGTCGCCGGGGAATATTAACGTATAATTTTTTTTAAAAGCTATCCCCGGCGACATGTCGCCGGGGAATACCCGGGGAATAGTCTGCATTTTTTTTAAAATGCAGCCTGCACAGCAGGCGATTTCCAGATTTTTTCCGGAAAAAATCTACCAAACATCAAACCTGTACCAAAACCTGTATAAACTCATCACAACTTGTACCAAAACACAATACAATATAACGGATCAACGCAATACAAATACATCACAACTTGTACCAAAACCAAAACATAATAAAGCTAAATCGTCCAAAATCCGAATAAGTCTACAAAACGTTGCTTCCTAGTCATAAACGGGGCTTACAAGTCAATATTCAACATGATAGGATAGGGAAACAAGTGTTTACATACAGGTCGCCAAGATGAACATAAAGTAACAATGTAGCATACTAACCCATATATAACACAACTAACTATCGCCATCGCCATCCTCATCCTCGTCCTCCTGATCGTCGGCACTCTCCTCGTCGTCCCCGCACCCGCCACTCCCGCTGGCACCACCCGACTCAAACTGTGAAAACATATCTGAGTACTTTGAGTCACTTTTGAAAAGACTCATCATGAAGTCCACCTTTTTGTGTAGGCTGTTTTGACTTGGGCCGGCTGTGGCCCGTGCTGGCAATACCCTACCAAAACCGGGAATGTGCCCTCGCTGCTTACCCCTTCTAGCCAAGTGATTGATCTCATCATCAGTGACAAAAACAAAAGATAGTTAATATATTAGTCGGGTTGCTACATTAATTCTCGATAATTCATTAAAGTGTGTTTTGAAACAAAACTTACGTATATACGTCGGTCCTCATCCCGAAGGAATTCCCCGTTAACAGTGTGTGCCACGAAGAAGGTGTCAATGAGCGACGGGTACTCCTGAGTGGCTGAGCTCTGCCTCTGTACATACACACGCATATAAGATGAAACAAATTAAAGACGACAAATCACAACACACCAAAGCGTATAATCAGATATATATGTATATATGTATGTAAAATAATTATAATGTTTATTACCATCTCATCTCGAAGGCGAGCAAGCGACCGGGATCCCTGTCGAGATATGACCGTGCTCTTTGCCCGGTTTTGCCGATTTTGAGCGGCTCGGGCAATGTTCCTGGGATCATTCCAAAACTGAATATACTTATCCCACTCTTCCGCCGTAATGTCCTCAGGACGTGCCCGCCTGATCTTCTCCACATTGTAAGTCCCGGTCGTGGGGTCTATAACCCAATGCTGGGCCTTGAAAGCAGCCTTGTTGGTATTGTACGCTTTTTGCAAGTGCTGCTGGATGCCGGCGTTGATCTCTGTCCAGTCGGGGGATTCCATGTGCGGCCTCAGATCAAACTGGGTCTGCAATCATATACAACAAAACGAAGACAGAGTTAGAGATATAATTTATATATTTATTTAAATTTGTTTATTTATTTATATATAAATAAATAAATGAATTTAGATAAATATACACAATTAAATAAATGAACACGATAATGAAATAAACATAAAAGGATAACTGACCCCAATATCTGTAATGAGCGCCGCCTTCCGCTCCTTCGGGACCTTCAGCCAAGAAGGGTAGTACAAAGGCACACCCCTAATGACCTCCCCGATGTAGCTAGACCAATGAGCCGCATGGTCACCGAGAGGCATAAGGGTTTGTTTGTCACGCAGCTCAAACCGGATCGGGACGGGGCCTTTTTTATCCGTGATTTCCTTTAAGGAGAGGTTCCGGGTCTTGTCGCGGGTATTCAGCCTGCCCGCTGCCCTGCCGCCCAAATTGGGCTTTCTTACTTGGCTGCAAAATCAAGTGTGAGAAATGTATTGATCAATTTTTAAACGCCTCACCTCTGCAGTCCGATTTGACATGTTGTTCTAAGGACAAGTTTTTTGACATTTACGTCCTTTTTGCTAGTGGCGAACCACTTAACTCGGACAACACAGCTTGAACAACAAATACTTAAACTCGAGGGATTTCATAAGCTGACCATAAACATTTCTCCGTCAGGCCATGCGAACAATGACAGCTGTTTTTGATTTGTGGCGACGTTCATACGCGGTTGTCACGACCTAACCTCACACAGTCGACTACGCAAGAGTTTATTGAGATTGGAGTCCATGTTGGTCCACAAGCCAAAGCGAATAACTCGCTAGTTGTGCTAAACTCGGTCTTTGTCATTGTCCTACGTGACGTTTGACGGATCTATGAAGAAAGAAAGGATTAAGATAGAGAACACAAACTATGATATTGTGTATTTTTACAATTAAGTACACAAATAAGTCTAAATGTTTACCTTCGACCCACACCACTCCGGGACTATGTTTTTCATGTCTGTTAGAAGGAAATAACCTGAAAAACGTTCATGGTATTAGAATATAGTCGTCAAAAATGATAATCTAAGTAAAAGAATTTCAAAATATAAAAACGCGTACCTTTTGGAAATGGGATCGGTACTGTCGATCTCAGGACTGTGTGAATACATACCAATTTCACTTTCATGAACTCTTGAGGCTCAAACTGAATAACCGACCGTAAACCAATCGATTTACATACCGATCGGAACACCTGAAACTGACACGTTGTGGGAGGGGGATTCGCATTACGGTCGGGATGATTAAATTTCGTGGTAACATCCCAAAAATAATGAGAACTAAAAGTCAATACTTCTTCTGCAACATAACCCTCCGCAATCGAACCTTCCGACTTAGCTTTATTTCGTACATAACCTTTTAGCTTCTTCATGTATCTTTCAAATGGAAACATCCACCGGGGGCGAATAGGCCCGCCTTCAAGAGCCTCTAAAGGTAAATGGATAACCAAGTGAATCATAATGTCAAAGAGAGCAGGAGGATATATGAGCTCAAGATCGCACAGAATATCGACCACCTTGATCTGAGCTTTCAACATGTCATCCTCTATCAAAGTTGCAGAGGAGATTTGCTTAAACAAGGAACATAGCTCGATTATTAGTTTTGCAATCTTATCGGGCAAGTAATTTTGAAGTCCGTAAGGAAGTAAACGTTGCAATCCATTATACTACAGTCCATGAACTTCAGCCCGTTATATTGGTATCATTATCGGTCACTTTGTGCATGAAGCATGATCCGAACCCACATCTGGTAGTTAACTCCTGTGATGAACTGACAACTTTTTTCGTTCTCTGGTGTGAAAGAATACGCAGCCTGAGGCTTCAAGCACTTCCCGTTTTTGGTTTGGCCGAGCCACAAGCCACTTTGAATGCCCAACCTTTGCAAGTCTTGTCTTGCCTTGGCGGTGTCTTTAGATTTGTCATTCATTAACAAAGTGTTCAAGATGGCCTCCAACACATTTTTTTCGATATGCATGATGTCTAAATTGTGTCTTAGTGTAAGAAAAGACCAATACTCAAGCTCGTAAAAAATAGACCGTTTAGTCCAGTTAAGCTCGACAACAACATTGCGTTTTATCTTCACACCCCCATAACTCGGATGTTTACCCGTCAGACGCGTTGGCAATCTATCAAGCTGAGCCAGGATTTTATCCCGGTTAAATTTTCTAGGAGGATCTCCGTCTTCTATCTCACCATTGAATTCACGTGAACTCCTCCATTTATGGGGCTTCTTTAAGAATCTTCTGTGGCCAACATAAGCTGTTTTGCTTAACACACGAACAGATGGAGTGTCTTCATTACATGTAGGGCATGCCTTGTAACCTTGCCCACTCCACCCAGACAAACTACTTCGAGCAGGAAAATCATTGATGGTCCATAAAACCATCGCTCTCATATTGAACTTCTGGCCTGTAGCAACGTCTATAGTCTCGACACCTTTCAGTGCCCATAAAACCTTTAGGTCATCAATCAAAGGCCTCAAGTAAACATCAATGTCCTTGCCCGGGGATTTAGGGCCAGGAATTAACAACGTCAGCATAAAAGAACTCTCTTTCATACATAACCACGGAGGCAGATTGTATGTTGTCAATATCACCGGCCACATGCTGTAGGCCTGACTAAGGTTGCCAAACGGATTGAAACCATCAGCAGCCAACCCTAGTCGAACATTTCTTGGTTCTTTTGCAAAATCCGGATACTTGGTGTCAAAGTTCTTCCATGCTCTACCATCAACCGGGTGTTGCATCTTACCGGGCTCCGTACACTTTCCAGTAGCATGCCAAGTCATTTCCTTTGCAGTGTGACTAGACTTGTACAAACGTTGTAGTCTAGGAATGATCGGAAAGTAACGCAACACCTTCTTAGGAACTTTCTTCCCCGGTGTGTTACTGTCTTTCCATCTACTCGTATTACACACCGGACAGAAATCCAAATCTTTGTTATTGTCTCCCCGAAATAAGCAGCAATCGTGTTCACAAGCATGTATCGACTCGTACCCTAACCCGATCGTTTTAAATGTCTTCTTTATTGCATAGTATGACGGTGGGAGCTTGTATCCTTTACTGATGGGAAATACATTTTGGAAAAACTCTAACATTTCATTGAATATAGAATCAGTCAATTTACCTTTAACCTTAAAATAGGTAAACTTTGCCATAAAGTCTAATCGAGTCACATAGTCACAACCGGGGTACAGCTCCTCGTTGGCACTGGCATATAACTCTTCAAACTCGTTACGTGTAGCTTGAGTCGGTTCGTTACTTGTCTCACCAATATCTCCTTGAGTTGGCTCATTGTGTTCATTATTCGGAGGAATATAGCTAAGATCATTAAGTAACGCTGTCATGTCACTCATCTGAGGTTGTCTTGTGTTATCTATTACTGGCGGTGGCGGAGGAAGATCCGGTTCACCGTGGTGAACCCATGTTTTATAACCTAGGTCAAACCCATGTCTCATAATGTGGTCTGAAAGGTGTTTGATGTGTACCCATAATATATTTCGACAAGACTTGCATGGACATCTTATTTTCCCGGCACTATTCACTAACGGCTTGCAATGATCGACGAATTTTTCAAGACCGATATAAAATGCTCGTTCAAGACGCTCTAAAAGTATCCAACTCTTATCATCGATTACCATAACTGCGTTTTATCGATACATTTAGTTATTATATGCAACTTAATTAAACACATTCAACCGAGGAATACGAGATGTTTTGTTTATCTAGTTCAACTATGGAAGGCAATCCTAACCCACTCTTTGAATGATTCGTCTCATATATGAATGCGTATAACCGATTTACTATTTGAGAAAATTTCGGCAGCATTTCCCCTCAACTCCCTAAATATGTGTTTAAAGATATATTCGTAGGAGTAAAGGAGAAACACTGTCGAAATCATCTCAAATAGTAAACCAATTATAAGCATTCATATCCTAAATGAGATAAAACATTCAAAAAGCATTCCCAAACAGGGGACTTTCCGAAATTAATTTCTAAGAAATTAATTTTGGACGGGTTTTCTATAGGATGATTAAATTCACACGGGGATTTTCTGAATTTAATCACTAAAATCCTAAAACATTCCTAAAGGGTTCAATAAATTAAATATCAAACGCATATCCATTTACATCATATAAAAACATACATTTAAATCAAATAAGCTATTTTTAAACAGCTTTTTAAAATAAGCTAGCTTATTTCAACTTATTTCAGCATATATGAGCTTATTGTATTAATAACCACCCCGGAGACATGTCAAATTATAAACATACATAATTTTAACGCAATTCACCTAATAATAACTATAAACTAACAAAATTTAAACAATAAACATTCACCGGCGACATGTCACCCGGGATACCAAAAGGAAAAAAAATATATAACATACCTTCGGTGATATCGGCCCGTTGTCGGCTCGGCTGTGGACTCGGTCGGTTGTGGACTCGGAGAACCTCAAGATATTAGACGCTAAAAAGAACATACTCCTCCCCAACACATAGCCCTAAACCACCCATAGTGCTCGGCCGGTGTGGACTCGGCTATCCAACTGCCTCCCAAACAAATAGAATTAACACATTAACACCCATTTATACCAAACCTTATAATATAAAATTAAAAAAAAAATTACAACCACTCGAACTCGGCTATGTTTACAAGAGTGTCACCACCAACAATTATTTGGGTATATAAAGAAGTAGAAGAATTATAATTTAGAGGGTTTAGAAAAGAATTATGGTTTAGAGGAGGAGGAGGAGGTGGTGGCGGTATTAGTGCTCGTAGTGCTCGTGTTGTGAGTATCGGGTGGTGAAGGTGGTGTGTGGTTGAGGGTAATGTTGGGAGTGGTGGGTGGGTTCTGTGGTGGTTGGTGCCGGAGGCTGGTGGTGGATGATGAGGTGGTAGGTGATGCTGTTAAAAATTGCCAAAGAGTTGTTTTTTTAGTTTTCGTTTGTGATGTGCTGTTAGAATCAGATCTGCTTTTGGTATCTGAAGTTATCCCGGTGACATGTCGCCGGGGAAAACTACAACTTTGTCGTTTAGCGGAAAATGGCGCCATAACGAAAATATTGGAGGGTTTTTGGCAAAAATAAAAAAGGTTTCCCCGGCGACATGTCGCCGGGGAAAGTTTTATTAAAAAATTATAACGTTTTATTAATATATAAAAACTATATTTTTTACTAAAAGTATATTATTTAAAATTTAAAAAATATATTATTTAAAATTATTTTATATAAAATATATAATTATTATTTACAATTATTTTTTATAAAATATATAATCGGTTCGTTTCGGCTGGGTCGGTCCGGTTTCTCGGTTCGTTCCGGTCGGTTCGTGTAACACCCCCATTTTTACAATATAGCAGCGGAAGCTAATCTGGAGTATTACTTCATGGAAACAACAATCATAATCATAGAAAACGACCCAAAAGAGACGTTTGTTCAAAAGATACGTTATCATTCATTTTAAAATCAGGAGTTTTACAAAGGAGGTCCCCAAAAATTAGTTAAATACAATGTGAATGATAACAAGTTTTAGCCATCTTCGAGTCCATGCCACTCCGTGTCGTATATTTCTCAATAACTTGAGATAAACATGCTAAAAAGTCAACACAAAGGTTGAGTGAAATTCATAGGTTTGATAAACAGTTTGAATACAAGTCATAGTGTAATAATTGTACAAAACACTTTTTATTATTTAAAGTCGGTAATTTGTTATCGATCTTGTGGTCACGTTTTTTTAACAGTTATTTGTAATAATTGCAACGAATACAATTATCATAGTAACAGTGTATTATTGCGTTATCATCTTGTTTGGTATGATTTAGTCTTGGTCTAAGCTCATGGCATACAAACTGACTAGTGTATATATATACCCAAAATGATGTGATATATATATATAATGGCCCTCGGTGTAGGTAATTGCCATATACCTATGAAATTCAAATATAGTAATATTTTGTTGTTCCGTTCCCGTGGATCGTGTTTGGTTACTATCGGTTAACACTAACAGGATTAGTTCAATCTGTAGATCTATTCATAATATTTGCGTTCACCAGAGAAAGTGATTAATGGTCCATGTTAATGAGAGACTTTTGGCATAATGTAAACTTAGACAGTAGCTGTAATATTGTATCAGGATAAATTATAACTTGTAAAAAACACTTGTATTCATGGTTTAAGCTGTATAAGTCTTTGAAAGTATTAACATTGTTATAAGAATAAACGTAGGTTTTATTGTAAAGAGTTTATAACAAAGCTGTATCCCCCTCGCGGGTTTATAAAAACAATGTAAATAAGTAAAAGGCTGAGGTTTATGAACTTCACTGTATGTGATGTAATAAATATTCCAAAATGAAGCTGATGACCTTATCGCAATCATAAAGGGGAAAGGTTGATATAGCAAAATGATTTAAAAAGCCATTGTCACGCAACTGAGATAATATGTTGAGTCCTTTAGAAAGATTGTACTTTTAGAGCTTTGGTTTCTTAAGAGTTATGATTTTGATGAAGATGTTTGGTAATTATTGTATCACCGTTCGGGCCATCTTAATTTCAGAAAGTCATTCAGTAAACGCTTAAGGAGCTAGGGCCACTTTAAAACTGTAAACCCAACAAATCAGTTAGAACATAATCCCAAGATGAAACTCTTATTAATATTAAGATCCCTGTATTGTGATACGATATAATCAGTTTAAAGCGTTTTAAATGTCAATATCTGAAAATGTTAAGCACGCCAAGCGTTAATTAAAGTTATGTCTTATGTAATGTTTTGAACATTGATTTATACTTTTTCAAATTTACATTTAGACCTTGAGAATGAAAAGTGGTAAAAATACCTTGAGTTGACCTTTTACAAGTTTGGTCTTCTAGTTTAAAAGGGGATATACCAAGTAAACCGTTTGCACTTTTGAAAAAGTGACATAATAGTCCCTATAGTTATAACTTTGATACAAATGACAATTTTTCAGTCCTTTTAGTATGAAATTTTAGTAACAGTTACGACATATAACCCTTGATGGATTATAATTACAAAACATGTCCAAATTGCCATGCAAGCTTATTTTAACATTTCAAAAGATATTTATAGATTATAATAAACTAAAATATGAAGATTTAACGCAACGCAAGTTTAAAATAACAATTCGTTAAGCTAGGAAGCAAAACTGGGGTTTTTATATTAGAATTTTAAAACGTTAACACGCTGGGTTTTAGTTCAAATTCCTTCAATAATCAATAAAGTGGTTATTTTAACATTATTTAAGCATGCTAGGATATATTATAATAACATTTAACCATTAAACATTTAGTTTTAAGAAAAACGCGAAATTAGGGTTTCGGGCGTACAATTTTGGATCAAAATGGAAAATAAGCATGAATTGAGTTATGAAACTTTAACAAGGTATAATTTAGGGATATATGAATTATTATAAGAGTGTAGAAGCAGAAGTAGAACATCTAGAACCTGGGTTTGAGCTTCAAGGAGCAAAAATGGTGGAAATGGGTCGTTTCGGGTAGTATTTCCACTCGTACACCTTGTATCTTGTTCCCGGGGCTTCAAATCTTCAAGGATTTGCTTGAATGATCTACTTAGATGATCCTAGGATCATATGGAGCAGAGAATGTTTGATCACTTGGGTTATAGAAAGAAGAAGTGGGGGATGAGAATGAACGAAGTATGGAAGGTCCTATTTATAGTCAAATGGAGGCAAGGGGGTTAAGGAACTCATGAGATCTAATCAAGACATGTGTAACAGCTAGAATATGATGTGTAGAAGCTATAATATCAGATGTGGAGGTCTAGGAAGCTAGAATGATGGTGTAGACACCATATATGGCTGCCGCGGCAGTTGTGGTTAAAAAGAGACTCATGTGGCTTTAATTGGCCATGAAAGGGAGCTAGAGCAGGTGGGTTAGGTGATTGAGGGACATGGAAGTTTTATTCATGGAGTGTGTTGCACATGGGATGAGTTTTAAATGGGTAAAAATGAGCCAAGACCAGCCGCAGGGTCTGTTTCGGTTAATATAGGGCTTGAATTCAAGTTTTTAGTTATGTTCTTTTTTTTTTTTATTTTTCCCCCCCCACCCCCCCCCCCCCCCCCCCCCCCCCCCCAGCCAAGAAATTGATCAAAGGGTGATTAATACATGTCCTTAAGGTCTGTATGATGAAGTATTAATGAAAGTTAGCAAGTGGTTTGAGTTAAAATGGGTCAAAATTGAGTAAATAAGGTCGCGGGTTCTCATAGGGTGCGATTAGGGTTTCTTTGGCTTTCTTTGGCTTATAGATCATGTACATTTGATTTAAAATGATAGAATACTAATCTAAGGCAGTATATAATGGATTACTAATGAGATTTGATTAGTGGTTTGAAATAGAATGGGTCGAAATGGAAAGAATAAGCCTTGGTTTGAATTAGGGCTTGTAATGGGTTTATTAGGGTTTTCTAAGCTTATACATTGCTAAGATAGAGATATATAATGATTTGTAAACTCATTTTATGAGTTTACAATAGCTCTTGGTTGATTGTTCGGGATTAAAATGGTCAAAAATGAGTAAACGGGTCAAATGATCCATTTAGGTTCGTTTAGGGTTTTGAATTAGGGTTTTGAGTGTAAAAAGATGTATGAAAGCTTATGAATAGAATAATTACGTGTTTTACATTGTATATTAAGTGTAAGTTTTTAGCTTGTAACCAAGGTGATGGTGAAGAAATTGAATGACAAACAGAGGTAAAACGACCTATTTTTAGATGTCATACTTTTTGACTTGGTACATTGTGCTTTATATACTTATATTACTTGAATTGGAGGAGGTATATTTTAAATGAGATGTGATAATACCTTGTATATAATTGCTTTAGTAGCATGTTAAATTTAATTAGTTATTAACCCTTCATGGAATTTAGTGGTTTAGAGGTATATGATAACGGTTTAAACCCGTTTTGATATAACATTGCGAATGGTACATTATACGGAATAATGTACTTTGTAAAAAAGGATATGACGATATGACTTGACATGTATGAAGATAGGTTGCCATAGATGTTGCGTGGAGCTCGTTACTTTAGTTTTGCAAGTTACTTTGTTTATGAGATATTGACAATGCCAAGTAATGTAATATAAAGCGAAAATTTTTCCTAGTTTTAATCGTGATATGATAATAGTAAAATAGGTTTTGCATTTGATGAAATTGATGAAAATTCTTGGGTTGTTATAGTCTCCACCCCTTACAGAAATCTCGTCCCGAGATTTAATTGAAAGTTATAGTGAATAGATGTAGGTACTGGGCATGAATTTGATTTTTATGTTAGGTTAATCAAGGTCACAAGTCCACGTGTGTGATGCATTTATAATTATGTTGTACACCATAATTATAATTACCTCCTTTCACACGTCTACTTATTTTCAAGACTACACCTCTTGATGACAGCCAATAGAATTTCTTCAGATCCTGATAGAACCTGGGTGGATGAAATACTTTGATTTACGAAACCTGTGGGTTATGGGCCTACCATGCTTCTGCTGTGCTACTGTGATCGTAAAGAATCGTTATTCATTAACCTTTAAAAGTCAACATCGAATAAGAATGCTATCACAAGTCTTTGTCAAAATTTTCATACCTAGTGGTATTGAAATCATTTGACATTGTATAGATTCTTGTGTGTTTCCTTGTTATTATGTTGCAGAATATAACAGAAAATTTTAGAATACGGAGATCATGGAATGAGTAATGTCAAGGAATGATTATGAATTTGTAAGAGAGTTGCTAATCACGTGAGATACAGATTTGGAAATGAATAGATATTGAAGGTAATAATGAAAATGATTAAGGGATTGTTTGTACAAACGGATTGAAAGAAACTTGTTTGTACGTATGTTATATACTTAAGCCTACTTATTTATAATTTGTCACTTACAAAAAGAAGCGTTCAACTCCTTGTAACTGAGAATTTATAAATTCATAGTTCGGAGATTTATAATTTCCTTATTCAAATGAAGAAGTGACCTAATTCATTTCAATAAGATGATCATAAATCGTCTTACCTAAGCATAAAAACACGATATGGTAATGTGTAGAAAATGAATTGTTAGATAATACTGAGATGTTGATTGTACTGACGCCCATATAATCAAGGATGATAATTTATGTTGCAAAGGTATGAGGAGAGTATTCAGAGTTTGAACATAATAGAATCGATGGAATTGACAAATAATGTCGAATTTTGATATCACCAGATAACAAGATGTAACGGAATCATCACTTTATTATTTCATGGATAACTTTACATATCTTACATCACCGAAACTCTAAGAGTATTGATACTTATGCTACGTGTCTTGGGGTAGGATTCTAGATAAAATAATGAATGACAAGGATTGTAGCTTGGTGTTTGGGGTTTATGAAGTGGGTTTCAGATGATCCTTCATATGTAACTGGTGGCGAACCTAAGTATCCTCAAGAGTTGTTTTCAGCGGTTGATCTTTTGTCTCTGCAGTTTCTGGTCAGATGACCCACTTTGTTGCAAGTCCGACACTTGACAGTGCAAACTCCTGTGTGATGTAGGGTGCATCTTGTACATAAAGGAAGGTTTCCATGGTATTTTTTGGGAGGATAAGTCCTAACAGGTTCTTGTCTTCTATTTTGCTGGTGATGGTAATCATTGTTGCGGTTGTTATTGTTATGGTTATCTGGGTAGTTATTTTTGTTGAAGTGATTGTTGGAGTGGTTATTGTTGTTGCGATCATTGGGGTAGTTGTCTTTGTCACGATTATTGGAATAGTTGTTGTTGTTGGTGGTGTTCCTTCTATCATCAAACTTTCGTTTATGATTATTAGTTTCTTGCACAGAATCGCATTTTATTATCTGATCCATTAATCTCTGGGATATGTTGATGGCTTCCTCCAAAGTTTGAGGTTTCGAGGCAGTAATGTTTCCTTCAATATTTCTAGGTAATCCACTAATGAAGACTTCCATAAGTTTCTTGGTGTTTGGTACCATGTTTGGGCATAAGGTGGCTAATTCTTGGAATCTCCTAATGTAAGTCTTAAGATCATTTCCTTTCACGGCCAAGTTGTAAAATTCGTCTTCCATCTTCTTGACTTCAGTTCGAGGGCAATACTTATTGGTTAAGAGTTCTTTCAGATCAGTCCAGGTGATCCTATTGGCTTGTTCTATTCCGATTGGTTGGGCGTATGCATTCCACCAAGACAAAGCATCATTGGTTAGAGTACCAGTAGCAAATGTCACTCTGTCTTCCTCGGCACACTTGCTACGAGAAAACACCGATTCAGTCCGTTCAAACCAGCGAATGAGGTCAACAGCTCCTTCTGTGCCATTGAAGTAGAAAGGTTGACAGTTTATGAATTCTTTGTAGTTTCCTCTTTTTGCTATAGGAATTTCTCTAGGTTTAGTGTTCCTATTGGAATTGTCAGAATTTGCCATAACAGCAGCTTGTGCTTTCAGAGCTGAGGAGATGCCATCATTAATCAGTTGCCGGATGACATCCAAAGTTATGGCTGGTGTTTCGGATGTTGACGTCCTTTTGGGAGGCATTCTATCAACACAAGATAACGCGTAATAAGAATGACATCATAAGTTTTGAAAGGTAATACTTAAAAGAAAATGTGATGCTTAAAATGCTTAAAGAGAAATGCTTATTTTTGAATTTTAAGCACTTAGGGGTTATGGTATGATTCATGAAGACGGAGATAATGATGCAATTGGTGGAAATGATGATGAAAGAGCGATAAGTTGGAAACAATAAGATACGAAACGAGATTGCCTTTATAATAACTTGCCTTCTTACTGTACATAGTCAATATTTGACAAGCATTTTTATTTATACCACACATCCCATGGCTAGGATAAATCTATAACTATTCTAAGAGTTTGTTGATTATGAGCCGGTAGATGACATCCTAAAGATCCTCCTTATCTGTTTGGTGACGAGCTTGGATTTTCTCAATGATTTGTTCAAGATTGGAAATTCTATAGTAAGCAAAGGCAATCTTATCCTTTTGCCCTAACTGCTTCTTTTGAAGTTTGATAATCTGGGAGTAGGATTTTCTTGAGTTTGGTCTTTAGTTAGTCACAATTCCTTCGTATGATCATTTATATCAATACGTTCCTTCCCCATTTTCTCGTACGGTGAAAGAGAGTTCATCTAAGTAATTCAAAATATCTTCTATTTGTTCCTCATGATGTTTTAGATGTATCTTAACTGAACTTTTTCCTATTTCAAATATCTGAGGTGGGGTTAGGATCATGGTGGAGTATAAACTGAGGAAGATGGTGATACCAAATTACGGGTTTGATTCCGAGATGGATTAGATAACGTAGTTGAGGAAGAAGATGGGGAACATATTCGTTTCTTAGGTGGTAATAATTCTTCAGGAACAAAGAAATATCGAGGATCAAATAGTAGTGATGGTGGTAATACCAGAGATGGAGTCAAAATAGCTGGTGAAGTAATAGGATCTGGTGATGAAATAGGTAATTCCTTAGCATAAAATGCTTGTACGTCCTTCAAATAAGTATTATTGTAGAAAGATGAGAATACCGGTGGAATCATATTATCGTTAGAGTTTTCCGAAGAGTTAAAAGAATTGCTTCCCAATGAAACTGGGAAATTTAAGCTGATTGAGACCGGAAGATAGTTAAGATATCATAGAGGAAAAGCTCCTCATATCAGAAGTAGAAAGCGGATTTGGAGAAGCCCCAAGAGAACGCGCGCGCTCTCTCCCGTGTTCTCTCCCCCTCTCTCCCAAAGTTGTGTTTATGTTGTAGTGTAATAGCTGTGTATATTTCTCATGTGTGTTGGTTGTTGGGAATTGTCTGTGGAATTGAGGACTTTGATGGCTTGAAAAGAAAAATGTGGTTATAGTTAAGGTTTTGGACATTGTTCTTAATTTCCATGGCGCGGATTACTAATTCTGTAAACACCCTAATTTAAATATAGCAGCGGAAGCTACTCGCGCGGTGTGTGTGTGTCTGATCATGGAAACAACACGCTCTCTATGTGCATAGAATGTGTGACATGTGTTGTGAGCCGTTGCGCGCGCGCTTCTCAGCCTCGCTCATTTATCTGTGTATTTAAATCAGAGCCTTTTTACAAGGCAGGTCCCTCTCAAAATGTGTAGAATCATAAAATGTGAATGATAAAAGTGCGCGCGTCTCTCTTCGCACATCTTCGAGGTCACACTCGCGCCCTCTCCATAGCCATAGTTGCTCATCGCGCTCCTGAGATAAACATGCATAAAAAGGGTCAACACAAAGGTTGAGTGAAATTCATAGGTTTATAATAAAATGGTTGAAATTATGTTGTTATACACCCATAAGTGGTAATAACTGCAAAGGAGTATTCATTATTCTAAGAAAATAGTATTATTGCCTAAGGCATATGAATCAATATTTAAACTCATAGAACGGGAAACCTTTACCAGGAGATATATGGGAGTCACTACCCTAAGGATAACTGCGATCTACTATTCGAAAGAGATATTGGGAGATATTACCCAAAGTGATATTGGGAGATACTACCCAAAGAGATATTGGGAGATATTACCCAAATAGATATTGGGAGATTAACCTCTCCACAACTATTTCTCCGGACGAATCCCCACTCTATGCGCGTATATTACCTACGAGGCTACTTTCAGAGAGAGAGAGATATATGTAGATATATCTCCATATATAGGGCTAGCATATATTTTAGAGAACACTTGCATTCATCGGTTCTCAAGTAGATCATCACCACGGTTTATCACAGCATGTGCGATATGAACTATCTAAGTCTCCTTGCCAAAAGTCCATCACATCTTTTATCATATAACCACGACGTTTGCAACCAAGGAAGCTCCTGTAAACAAGCATGTATCCCCCTCACGGGTTTATAAAACATGTAAAATAAGTAAAGGCGAGGTTATGAACTTTCACAATATCGGTTTATGTACTTGTATTTATTAAAAACAATTAAGCATGTTCCCCCTCGCGGTTCAAAAAGATTGAAAGGTGGGCTATGAACTCACCTGATATGTAGATGGTAATAAATATTCCAAAATGAAAGCTGACGACCTTATCACAATCTTAACAGGGAAGGTTGATATAGCAAATGATAGTAAACAGCCACGTCACGCAACCTGAGTAAATATGTTGAGTCTTAGGAAGATTGTACTCTTATGAGTTTGATTGAAGAGTTTGGAATTATTGTATCACCGTTCAGGCCATCAAAATTCAGAAGTCATTCAGTAACGTTTTCTTGAGTGTTTACTTCATAACATTGCGTGAGGGCACGGCAATACCTTAGTATGGGGGATTTTGGTATGTGCTTAATTACACATACCATTTTCCATTAAAAACGGACTTAAATGACTAAAAACGTACCAAAAATACATTGTATTTGTATGTTTTGCATTTGAATTGTGCAGGAACGGATATTCAAAAAGAAAGCCAAAAACGACCAAACTAAGCACGGGATGGAAAAGACAAAGTCAATCCGAAGCCAAAGTCAGTCAAAGTCAAAAGTCAGCCACATGAAGAAAATACAACTTGAGGGACTAAAACTGCCAAACCTCAAGTTGTGTTACAAAAAGACAAGGGCTGAAATCGAAAATTGCGGGTGAAGTATAACTTTAGGGGCCAGTTCTGCCAAACCCCTAAAAGTTGTATCATAAAAGGGGCAAAGTTTACATTGAGGTTATAAGAGTTGAGGGGCCAAAGCTGCCAACCTTCCCAAACTCCATCTTTCCCGCCTAACAAAACCCAGGTACAACCTAGGGGATGTCTTCCCATACCTTCTCCCTGCAAAACACTCAACTCCCTAGATAAATCATTTCAACCACTCCACCATTTCCCCCTTGCTTATAGTTGCCATGTTGGCAATCCCTCACTATTTCCAAGTAATTTCGATGGCTGTGATTGACTCCAAAGAAACACAAAAGAAATTGAAGGCTGGGATTTGTTTTAGAATCACCTCACACAATAAAAACACCTAATGAAGCTCTCTCAAAAGAAGCACAAGCTGCAAGTCCAAGAAGAGAAGACTTCGGCTATAAATAGAGCCTTTTGTAAGCCTTTGAGGCAACTAGTTAATCTTAGATATCTTAGCTTATTTTAGTTCTATTGTAATTTTTTAAATCATTTTAGCATTTTATCTAGTTTATTTCACTTCCTTGTACTCTTTTTACGAATTAATGAAAGTTTGAAGTTTATGAGTTTAAAAGTCAAGTTTTTAAAATTCAGATACTTAAGTGTTTGATTTATGTTTCAAAATGTGTTAAGAAGCTCTCACTCAAGCTTATCTATAAGTTGTTTTTAGTAAAAGAAGAAAAAGGCTAAGTAGTTAAGAGAAAATCACAAAAATCACTCTCAAATACACCACAGCTTCTTTTATGGATGATAGGCCAGTTCTGGATGGGCTTATGGACACTACTAGCTTGTTTTATACAAGCTAGAGCTTGTAGATTCTTGGTTTAGCCCTGTTTTGAGCAAGGGTGTTGTAAGTTTCTCTTGTTCTTACTTTTCTTATCTACTGCAGAACTGCTTATAGTACTTATTTGTTACCTATATTTGCTTATTTATGCTTTATTATGATGTTTAGTGCTTATCTTGCTTAGTTGTTAGTTTAAAAGTGATTTGTGCAAATCTCTTAGTTAGTACTGTTAGTTCATTTGTTAAAACTGTTAGACTAATTCAGCTTATTTAAGTGCTTATTCTTGATTATAAGTGTCTTATTGTGTTCTTTGATAATCTGTTTTTAACAACTTAGGACCAAATCAGTTTAAAATAAAAAGAAAAAATGATTTTTGAAAACTTTAAGGGCTGTTTGGAACCAGCAGTATTAACCCATAGTTAGTACTGCTAATTCATTTTTTTGGATTTTAAAGCTAGCAGTACTAACTCAAAGCTAGCGGTACTAACTACAAGTTAGTACTGGTAGTTAGTTCTGTTAGTACTGTTAGTTCATTTCTGCTTATTAGCTTATTGTTTCTTCTTAGCTAAGATTTTTTTAGCTTTTTAAAGTAGATTAGGCCCAGTTTCGTTTACTGTCTTTAGTAGAGATTATTTAAGCTTGTTTGCCTTCTCAAAGTTATTTCAATAGTTTATCAGATTGTGGCTTTTTAGCTTATTTGCCATTTTAGTTTAATCTAGTTGCTTACTCTTATGCCTGAGTGCTTATAAGGGATAGTTAAACATCTGTTTTGGTTTATTTGCTTATTTCGCATTTCATTGTGTTTTAGTGAGCTAGCAGTACTAAGGGGGTGTTTCTTTTTTGCTTAATGTCCTAGATGGAAAAGGTTCTTAACCCATATGACTAAATTGTTGTTTCTTTTTTACTTTATTTTTGCGTAATTCTTTTTGATATTTGCTTATTTAGAGTTAGATGTAGATTATTTGATTTGTCTTAAGTTTATTTAGGCTTTTTTATTTTTTTTTTTTTTGGTGAGTCTTAGAGTAAAAGTTTTAAGTGTTTTTACATTTACTAGGTTTTATGCTTGTTCTAGCTTATTTTCCTTGCTTATCTTTGTGTGCATTTGCTTATTAGGTTTAGTGCCCATATCCAAATCTTTGTCATTCAATCATCTATCATCAATCCGTAATTCGATTTTCCCTTCAAGCCTCGTTGGGACATAACGACCCGGGAACACTCTATACTGCTTCCGGTTTCATTGATTTCGCGGATTTTGTTCCTTGATATATATTTATATTTGTTTATATTTATTTATATATATAAAAAGGGGTAAGATCGCGCGAGTCAAATTTTGGCGCCGCTGCCGGGGAGGCTGTGAAAAAGATTATCGCTACGTTTGACAATTTGTGTTTAAATCTGTGAATATTTTCTTTATAAAAACATAAAAAGTACAAAAATATTTTTCAGTTTCTTTTATTAGTATAATTATCATCTAAAAACAAAAGAAAAACCAAAAATATAAAAACATTGTCCATAAAAAGAAATAAAATTCACAAATTGGTAAAAATACCAAAATATAATATTCTCAATTGAGGTATTATCATAATAACTTCCGGTGAACTTGTTGGTTCCCAACTCGAACAAAAGATTCAAAAACTTGCCATTTGTGTCTCTTACGACGTACGGCTCACCTTGAAAAGTTAAACAAACTAAAAAGTGGGTATAGAGGGTAGTTCCAAGGTACTACAACTCGAAAGGAGAAATAAGCTTCCCGCTATTCCTATTCCTCGCTCACCTGTGCGTTAATCTTTTTGAGAGCTACGTGAAGTATGTAGATTATTTGGTCAAAGTTGTTTATCTCATTGTCCAGTAGAATACATTGTGAGTAAATCATTGGAAAAAACCAAAAAAAAAATTAGTTTAAATTTTTCTTTTTATATTTTCTGATTTTTGTGCCAATGCGCACTCGTTCTCAAGCCCGTAAACGTCGACAACAGCAAGTCCGACAAACTTCTGTTCCAAATCTTGAGAAACCAAATAATAACCAAGAACTTTTCAATCCTCCCATAGTTACGATGGCCGATAATCGTACTATGGCGCAATTGCTCGAAGAACCCACTGAGGGTTACGGGATGCGTTCGGTTGTACCCGAAATTACGCAGAACAACTTTGTGAGCAAGCCTTGTTCTACTTAATCTTTGTTCAAAACATGCAAATTTTTTTTGGAACACGAACTAAAGAACGGACCCACATGCTCACATCCAATATTTCAACAAGATCTTTCTACGATGAAGTTCCCAAATCGGCCAGATTACGTCAGTTAAGGCTTATGCTTTTCCATTTTTTCCCTCGAGGGAGCAGCCCCGATTTGGCTTGAATAAGGAGCCCCTCCGATCGATTTTACATGGGGATGATCTTTGTTTCGAAATTCATTAACCAATTCTTTCCCTCCCTCTAAAAACAACAAAATCTTCGAAATGGAAATTACAAGATTCCAACAAAAATTTGATTGAAACGTTTTACGAGCATGGGACCGGTTCAATGATCTTCGTTTGGGGGTGGCCGCAAATCGTACATTCTATAATGCCTAAATTCGAATGATCAGTGCCATTGAACTCTGCGGCGGGTGGTACTTTTCTAGATAAAATGCCTACGAGAATGCAAAAAAATCATCAAGAGGAAAGGGAGGTCCAAAGTTTGTCAAATCACGAAGCAGGCATTGTTTCCAAAGTAAGTACGAGCTCTTCACCCCACAGTTTTCATCGATGTTGCTGAGCTGAAGATATTAGTTAGAGCATTGGATTCTCGATAGAAAAACCCAAACTCCAGCTCCTACTCCGTAAAGCGTTGAGCAAAGTGGTAACTTGCGGTGGGGTCATTCTTACCAAAATTATCAGCACGATGGCAACCATCTATCGTGACAATATACAAGAATACGGGTCCAAGGCCGCCGCAATTAACTACACAATGGAATGCCAGTTTATCCGACCTCGATGGTCGGCCAACACAAATTCGACCCCCCCCCCCTCTGGTTTCCTCCTATGCAAAACCATCAAAACAAACCAAAATCGGGGATCAATTTAACCAAAATTTGGGGAACATTTTTAACAATGGGGTAATAATTTCATAAGGGACATGTTTACCAAACCAGATTATTCAACCCTCTCGACTTTTCAAGGCTCCAGCCTACAAGCTCCAGTTCACCAGCACCAGGTGTGTCTAGTCCGACTTTGATAACTACGTCAAGCTAATGGACGCGGTTATGCTAAAATATGCAAAATCAAATGGCAAATATAACAGGACATGACTCTCCAAAATTGTTTATTGTAATACCGCTTCTACCTGCGGGCTCGGGTTCTCTTCAAGCTACACTATTGCTAACCCGAAATGTGATGTGAAAGAATCACTACCCGAAGGCGGCTATTTCATATAATGGACACTCAAATTTCTTCTCCCCCCTAAAGAGAAAGGAAAATGAGACCGAGGTGACAAAGGTACGGTGCAACCAAGCACCGAAAACATCCAACCTTCGGTGGTCCAAACTAATGACCAAATTGGTGAGCCCGTTGTTACTTCAAAGACTAAACCAACCTTGCCATATCCTTCAAGGGACAACAAAGAAAAGATTCGTAAAAAAGACGATCTTCTAGCTTCGAAATTTATGGAGATTTTTCGGAATCTCCATTTCGAGCTAAGTTTCACGGACGCTCTCCTACACATGCCCAAATTTGCACCAATGTTTAGAAAGCTCCTCAATGAACTAGGATAAGATGAATGAGTTGACAAAAGACACGGTAAACGAGAATTGCTAGGAGATTATCCTAAAAAAGTTTCCCCGAGAAATTGGATAACCCTCGGCAGATTTCTTATACCGTGTGATTTTTCGGAGATGAATGAAATGCTTAGCCTTGGCCGATCTCAGTTGCAGCATCAACACTAATGCCTCCTCTCCACTTTGAAAGAACTAAGTCTCCAGCTTTGGACCAAAACTGAATGATTCTTGACTTGCTGACGAACGATTTCTACTCCAACCGCATCGCCGAGGATCTTTTCGTGAAAGATGGAAGTTCTTCATTTACTGCGATTTTGTGGTCGTTGATTACGTTGCTGATCCTCGGGTTCCCCTAATCTTAGGAAGACCTTTCTTAAGGATGGCTCGTGCCTTAATAGGAAGTTCACGTGTGGTCTCTCGACTAAGTGGAAAATGACACTTAGACATGATGACCAATCCGTTGACCTTTCAAAGTTGGTGATTACTAAGACTTTTCTCTTTTAATAAAATATCATTGAAACGGTTAACGATCAATGTTAATTGACATTACTTGTGAAGGAATTGTTCAATGAGTGCTTGAAATTTCTGAAAGTCGGCAATCCCACTTCTACTTCCGGACTTATGATCGATTCCCGGCTTCCATCTTTCACTCCCATTTTGAGGAAGTGATTTTCTAATGGAAGGGATCGATGAATTTCTTGAACATGATGATTCAATACCACCAGGTGTTGACGGCATTTATGATTCTGATGGAGATACTATTTACCTTGAGCAATTGTTAAGTGTGATAAATAGTGACCCAAATTTCCCGCCGTCACCAGTTTGTGAAATAAATGAGCCTGAAGAGATTAAATCTTCATGTGAAGATCCTTCCGACCTTGAACTCAAAGACTTGCCATCCCATATTGAGTATGCGTTTTTGGAGGGTGATGACAAATTACACGTCTAATCGTAATAACTTAAATGATGTGCAATAAAACCGCCCTGATCAAGGTTCTTAAGTCACACAAACATGCCATAGCTTGGAAGATTTTTGATATTAAGGGGATAGATCCACAGTTTTGCACCCATAAGATTTTGATGGAAGAAAATGCCCAACCCGTAGTTCAACATCAGAGAAGGGTTAACCCCAAAATCCATGAGGTTATTAAGCAGGAAGTTATCAAACTTCTTGATGCCAGGTTAATTTACCCTATCTCTGATAGTCCCTGGGTAAGCCTGGTTCATTGTGTCCCTAAGAAGGGAGGCATAACCGTGGTAAAAAATGAAGAAAATGAGTTAATACCCACTAGGTTGGTTACGGGATGGCGAGTTTGCATCGATTACCGAAAACTCAATGATGCAACTCGTAAAGACCATTTCCCTTTACCATTTATGGATCAGATGCTTGAAAGATTAGCCGGAAATGAGTACTATTGCTTTTTGGACGGATTCTCTGGCTACTTTCAGATCCCGATTGACCCACTTGATCAAGAAAAGACTACCTTCACCTGCCCTTACGGGACATTTGCCTATCGTCGCATGCCTTTTGGGTTATGCAACGCACCGGGCACGTTCCAAAGGTGTATGGTTGCAATCTTTCACGATATGATTGAGAAAACCATGGAAGTCTTCATGGATGATTTCTCAGTTTTCGGTGATTCTTTCTCCTCTTGCCTTTCCCATTTAGACAAAATGCTCCAAAGGTGTTGAAGACACCCAATCTTGTGCTAAATGGGAAAAAATGCCACTTTATTGGTCAAGGGAAGGAATAGTCTTGGCCATTAAGATTTCTCAAGTATGGGTTTGAGGTTGATAAATCAAAAGTTGATGTCATTGCAATGTTACATATCCCACTACGTGAGGGTATTCGCAGTGTTTCTCTTGGTTACGCCAGATTCTTACAACGATTTATTCAGGATTTTTCCACAAAATTCGCTCCGGCCTATGTACTACCTCTTGAAAAAAGATAACTCGATTATTCTTCTCGAAGGAATGCATTGAAGCATTTGAAACCCTTAAGATGAAGTTAACACAGGCTCCATTCTAGTTGCTCCGATTGGGACTTGCCATTTGAAAAATCATGTATGATGCAAGTGATTTTTGCGGGGGGGGCGGGATGTTGGGGCAGTCCTTAGGGCAGCGTAAGACCAAGCAACTTCCAGCCGATACACTATGCAAGCAAATCTAGGATCGAGGCTCAAGCACATTACACTAAACGGAAAAAGAATTACTTGCCGTAGTGTATGCTTTTGAGAAATTCCGGCCATATCTTGTCTTGTCCAAAAGCATAGTGTATACGGACCATTCGGCTCTCAAGTACTTGCTTGCTAAGCAAGATGATAAGCCAAGATTGCTCTGATGGATTTTGCTGCTCCAAGAATTTGATGTCGTTATCCGTGATAAAAAAGGAGCAAAAAATCTCGCCGCGGATCACCTTTCTAGACTTAAAAATCCCCATCAAACGTGACACGCGAGAAAAGGGAAAATTTCGAAACATTTCTTCTCGAGACAATTGAGGATGGTTACTTTTCGTGGTAATGTAATGCCCCGTGGTTGCCGATTTGCAAACTACATGCGGGGTATTTTTGTGATCAAAGGGATGTTCGTCTCAACAAAAAGAAAGTTTTTCAAAAGACGTCAAAACACTACTTTGGGACGACCCCTTTCTATTCAAGATTTGTGATGGATCAAGTGATCCGGATGTGTTTCGGGCAAGAAGCTTTTGAATTCTTAAAGCTTGCCACAGTGGACCCACCGGGGGGACAATACGGTGCCAATTACACCGCTAAAAGATCTCGATAAGGTTTCTATTGCCACGATCTACAAGGATGCCCACGACTTGTCCCTGATGTGACATTTGTTTAGTAAGGAAAATTCGCAACATGATGAGATGCACAAAACTTTTCCAAGTTTGAGAGAAATCTTTGATATGTGGGGCATTGACTTTATTGGGGCCGTTCCGTCTTCATGAAGGGAAACAAATATATACTCGTGGCATCGATTCACTTATCAACAAAATGGGTTGAGACGATAAAGTGCTCCCCACCAATGATCCGGTTGTTTGCAAATTTATTAAATCTATCTTACCTATTCGGTGCTCCTCGTGCAATCATAAGAGGATCTCGGAACCCATTTTTGCAATGGACCAGTTGCAAAGGTCATGGCCTTTAAATACGGAGTCACTCATCGTCTCTCCATCGCGTTTCATCCACAAACAAGTGACAGTTGAGGTATCCAATCGTGGTTTGAAAAGAATTTCTTGATAAGACCGTAGGCGAAAATCGTGGCTCTTGCGTCGGATAATTAGATGACGCCACTTTGGGACTTTTCGACACAGATTTACAAAAACCCATCGGGTGTACTCCATACAAGTTAGTGTTCGGTAAGGCTGTCATCTCCGATTGCGCCTGAGCACCAATGCTTACTGGGTCCCTTAAGCTACTATACTTTGATATCAAAAACCGCGGGAGATCACAGAAAAGTTCAACTCAATGAACTTAATGAACTTCGTGATCATGCCTATGAAAACTCTTTGATCTACAAAGAAAAAACAAAGAGAATCCATGACTCCAAGATCAAAAACCGCGTTTTCAACGTCGGTGATCGAGTCCTTCTCTTTAACTCTAGATTGAAGATTTTCTCGGGCAAGCTTAAGACTCGCTGGAGTGGACCATTCATTGTAACCCAAGTTTTTCCATATGGCACTGTCGAGTTATCCCAAAACTCCGGGCCAAATTTTAAAGTGAATGGTCATCGTTTGAAGACACTATTTGAGGGACGTACCACAATTGGTAGTCCCGGATCTCTAGACGTTCCCCATGGACCAATAAATCCAGGGATGGGTCAAGCATAGCGACCTTAAATAAGCGCTTCGTGGGAGGCACCTCATGCTTATCGTAGTATTGTGTAAAAATGAATAAGTGTTTTCTTGTTGTGTGGATGCTCGCCTCTTCCATTATCCGTGTTTTGTAGTGTTTGTGTTGTTAATTGTCTAGGATTGCCCGGATTGTGAAGACTCTATTGCTCTCAGTTTTACCTTTCATTCATAAGAGTTTCGCATCCTCAGCTTCATTTTGGGAATCCAATATCCAAATCTAATCGACTAACGTTTTATCTTTTGGCACACTTTATAAACGGCCTTAGATTTACGTAGGTGCCCCTTTCAAAACATCGAGTCGATGTTTTAGTTCTTGTAGGGGGGGATCTTCGATTTATTTTGCCTGCAGCCGTTGGTTATCACGTAATCCATTTTTACCACCAAAAATTTTTGCAAAAAAAATACTAATAAAAATGAAAAAATTCAAAATTTTCAAAATAATAATGACTGTTTTGTAACAGTTTTGACTTTCCTAATGGGTAGAATGAGAATAATTTTTGACTCGATCGGACGTGTTGAGCCTTAGCTAGTTCCTCAACTTAACTGCTTTAGGCTAGCTTTCTCGAATTATATTGCTTCGAATTTTAATAAGGGTGAGAACAGAAGTGATCGAGTTAATAATAATAAGTTTATGTGCTAAGCAAAGATTCTTCTAAAGCTTATCATGAGTAACTTGTGGCTTTTTTCTGCCCATTTAGCTTCTTAATCTACTAATATACGTGCTCATTTCAATTCAACTTAAGTCCAATCGATGTTTTTAGAAAAAAAACAAAAAAAAAAAAAAAAAAAAAAAAAAAAAGCTTCTAAATTTGTATAACTTGATTCTGTTAAGCGACTGTTTTTCTGTTCTTAGTAATTTGAAAGTTAAAATGCCAAAGAAGCATGAATGAAATATGAATGCAAGAATGCTATGAATATCTGAAATTATGCCAATGAATCATACCATTTGAGTATATGGAGCAAGTAAAAGATGTGTCGTATATCCCACTCTGCTAAACACGAGTGGGGGTTCAAAATAAGACATCTTTACTTCTAGGGATTTAGCGTGTTGTGAAATCATCTCAGGAAGGAGGTCTAGGTGAGCGGTTCAAACTAAGGACACCCTTCCTTAGCTCATATTAGGAAGAAGGTGTGATAGTGATTTCCCTTCTACTGCTAGCAACGGGGGTGGGTTTTTCAAACTAAGAAACATCGGTCGTTGGTTGTGATATCTTACTAGGGAGCAAGGCCTAGGTAGGTGTTCAAAGTAAGCAACGCATTCCTAGCTTTAAGAACTTATGATTATGATGATGAAGATGTTGCAAAAAGTTCTACAGTTAAATTTTCGTTCTTTAAAAACAAGTTACAAGGTCATAATAAGTTATTGCTTTGAGTCATGATTCATTTTGAATTACGACTATGGAAATAAGTTGATTTATGGATGAGTTGAATTGAGTACACACATTTAAATCATATATCCATGTTGGGAGTTAAAAGTTCACAAGTCATAAGTATGAGTACTCAATATTTAGACTTATATTGACAAATGATCTTGTTTAATTGCTTGGTTTGGAACTAGTGAAAAATCAGGGATGACGAATTTATCCTTCAGGACATCCGTAGATTATTCTATGGACGTTTCTCATTCTATGATCCCAGTGTTTATAAAATAAAGGAAGTCAAACAGGTAGTTAAGAAAAGAAAAAGGAAAATCCAAAAATATTAAGGATAGTTAGTGTATATATGAAAAATTGGTGAAAACGGGACTTGTCGAAGCTATTGATTCTTTAGTTTCCCTTGTCGAACACCTAGCTACTTTTCGAGGTTATTAGTCGAGGGGGATTAAGATTCTTAGTTTCTTGAGTGTTTACTTCATAACATTGCGTGAGGACACGTCAATACCTTAGTATAGGGGATTTTGGTATGTGCTTAATTACACATACCATTTTCCATTAAAAACGGACTTAAATGACTAAAAACGTACCAAAAATACATTGTATTTGTATGTTTTGCATTTAAATTGTGCAGGAACGGATATTCAAAAAGAAAGCAAAAAATGACCAAACTAAGCACGGGATGGAAAAGACAAAGTCAATCCGAAGCCAAAGTCAGTCAAAGTTAAAAGTCAGCCACATGAAGAAAATACAACTTGAGGGACTAAAACTGCCAAACCTCAAGTTGTGTTACAAAAAGACAAGGGCTAAAATCGAAAATTGCGGGTGAAGTATAACTTTAGGGGCCAGTTCTGCCAAACCCTTAAAAATTGTATCATAAAAGGGGAATGTTTACATGAGGTGATAAGAGATGAGGGCCAACAGCTGCCAACCTTCCCAAACTCCATCTTTTACCGCCCAACAAAAACCCAGGTACAACGTAGGGATGTCTTCCATAACTTCTCCCGGCAAAACACTCACATCCTAGATAAATCATTTCAACCACTCCAGCTAATTTACCCCCCCCTTGTTATAAGTTGCAATGTTGGCAAATCCCTCAACCACTTCTAGCTTTTTCGATGGCTGTGATTGACTCCAAAGAAGCACAAAAGAAATTGAAGGCTAGGATTTATTTTAGAATCACCTCACACAACAAGCAAACTGGGTTTTGCTCTCACAAAAGAAGCACAAGCTGCAAGTCCAAGAGGAAGATTCGGCTATAAATAGTGCCTTTTGTAAGGCCTTGAGGCAAGTTGTTAATCTTAGATATTCTTAGCTTATTTTAGGTTCTATTGTTAATTTTTAAATCATTTTAGCATTTATTGTTTTTTCACTTCCTGTACTTCTTTTTACGAATTAATGGAAAAAAACAAAAAAAAAGTTTTTTTGAAGTTTATGAGTTTAAAAGTACAAGTTTTTAAAATTCAGATTACTTAAGTGTTTGATTTTTGTTTCTATAGTGTTAGAAGCTCTCACTCAAGCTTTTCTATAAGCAGTTTTTAGTAAAGTAGAATAAGGCTAAGTAGTTAAAGAAAATCACTAAAAATCATCTCAAATACACCACGGCT
Source organism: Tanacetum coccineum (assembly GCA_026074375.1). Taxonomy (NCBI): domain Eukaryota; kingdom Viridiplantae; phylum Streptophyta; class Magnoliopsida; order Asterales; family Asteraceae; genus Tanacetum; species Tanacetum coccineum. The sequence goes on along the minus strand of BQNB010057547.1, from coordinate 4,915 downwards.
CTTTTAAGGTATGTAGGCTAGTATCTGGGATGGGCTTTATGGACACTACTAGCTTGTTTTATACAGCTTGAGCTTGTAGATTCTTGGTTTAGCCCTGTTTTGAGCAAGGGTGTTGTAAGTCTCTCTTTTTCTTACTTTTATTATCTACTGCAGGACTACTTATAGTACTTATTTGTTACCTATATTTGCTTATTTATGCTTTATTATGATGTTTAGTGCTTATCTTGCTTAGTTGTTAGTTTAAAAGTGATTTGTGCAAATCTCTTAGTTGGTACTGTTAGTTCAGTTGTTAAAACTGTTAGACTAATTCAGCTTATTTAAGTGCTTATTCTTGATTATAAGTGTCTTATTTTGTTCTTTGATAATCTATTTTTAACAACTTAGGATCAAATCAGCTTAAAATAAAAAGAAAAAAATGATTTTTGAAAACTTTAAGGGATGTTTGGAACTAGCAGTACTAACCCATAGTTAGTACTGCTAGTTCAATTTTTTTTGGATTTTAAAGCTAGCAGCACTAACTCAAAGCTAGCGGTACTAACTCCAAGTTAGTACTGGTAGTTAGTACTGTTAGTTCATTTCTGCTTATTAGCTTATTGTTTCTGTCTATTTAAGATTTTCTTAGCTTTTTATAGTAGATTAAGCCCATTTTCATTTACTGTCTTTAGTAGAGCTTATTTAAGCTTATTTGCCTTTTCATAGTAATTCTAAGAGTTTATCAGTTTTTAGTTTTTAGCTTATTCTCTATTCTAGTTTATTGTAGTTGCTTATTATTATGCCTGAGTGCTTATAAGGTTTAGTTAAACATCTATTTTGGTTTATTTGCTTATTTCGCACTTCATTGTGTTTTAGTAAGCTAGCAGTACTAACTTAGAATTAGCAGTACTAACTCCAAGTTAGTACTGTTAGTTAAAACTGTTAGTACTGTTGTTAGTACTGCTGAGTTTCCTTGCTTAATTTAGCTTAATTACTTTTTGAATTTGCTTATTTAGAGTTAGCTTAGCTTATTTGATTTGTCTTAAGTTTATTTGAGCTTATTTGTGTCTTAGAGTAAAAGTTTTAAGTGTTTTTACCATTCCTAGCTTTTATGCTTGTTCTAGCTTATTTTCCTTGCTTATCTTTGTGTGCATTTGCTTATTAGGTTTAGTGCCCATATCCAAATCTTTGTCATTCAATCATCTATCATCAATCCGTAATTCTATTTTCCATTCAAGCCTCGTTGGGACATAACGACCCTGGAACACTCTATACTGCTTCCGGTTTCATTGGTTTCGCGGATTTTGTTCCTTGATATATATATATTTATATTTGTTTATATTTATTTATATATATAAAAAGGGGTAAGATCGCGCGAGTCAATGAAACAATCTTTAAAGCTTCCCCTTGACTTAAGATCTTCTTGAACATGCCACCACACATAAATAAGCTACAAATAAGCAACTTGTAAACACTTCCCCTCAAGTGGTGCATGTAGATGGTTAAACATTTAATCAATAAGCTTTCCCTGAAACCAATATGTTTACCATCTCTTGAATCTCGAACTCTGTAGGCTCTATGTAGTGATCACTGATGAAGAAAACTGAGTATAACAAATTTGATGAAGAAGTAGAATTTCCTAAACTTATGTCTTATGTCTTGCACTATCCATGTGACGTCGAACTCATACTACAGGGAAAAGTATAAGTAGACCGCAACCTCTGAGCAAGCCTCTTCCTCTGCAAGGTCCCCCAGGTCATCTAACCGTTCCTGTCGAGTTCTTCTTTAATAATGATCTTGAATATTTGAAGTCATGAAATAAGGAACGGAAATATGCTACATTAGTTACTAAGATAAAAGCTGCCAAATATGATCTGAAATTCATTGAAGACATGATTCCAAATTTGTGGAGTTTAATAAAAGTGGATTATGACAAGGATGATGCATTTGGAATCTCTCACTGGGTCCCAAATGTCAGGTATTCTACAGATCAAGAATTGCAACTAAATCATTGCATGAAGTCGTCTCGCATTTGCAGATTCTAGGTGTTGTTAGGTTAACGATAGATAATCACTTTAGATATAGTTACTTAAAAAAGATAGTTGTCAGAAGAGAAGATTTGAAATAATATTCATTTAGAGTAGCTGATTTCTCCAGACTTCACTTGAATGATATTGAAGACTTGTTTCTACTATATGTTCAATGCAAGATCTACAACCTCTCGAGCGATCAAATTGTTCATATCGTAAATGCTCTTCGTATGTTTACTAGAAGCATCGTTATCAAAAAGTGGGTAGAGGATGTGTAGCTTGGAGTGGAAAGTTACCAGAAGAAGCTCAACATCACCAAGCCACAGACTAAATGTGAAGGAAATCTCACATCAAGGAACCATTCAATATCTTCGATAAAATCAAAGGAGTTGTCTATCTAAACAGGAACAACCAAAAGAGACTCATGAGAGCTGATGAGTTATACAAGTTCTGTGATGGTACTCTCAAGGATATTGTTGGGAATTTTAGAATTCATGAAGGACTGACATGTGAAAGATAAATGACTTAAATTTTACGAGGTGCAACACAATGAAACAAGACCAATAGCCTAAAGAAGGAAACAAGACCAAGATTAATGTTGATTGAAAATTTAAGCAATTAATGTTTAGAAGATATAAATTAGTTAAACAATAAAGTGATACTTAATGTTAATTTTCAATCAACATTAATGTGATAATTATTGTTAATAATTAGTTTATTTCCAACTTGTAGATTAAGTATTCTTTTGAAACAATAGGGACAACTTGTATTTTCACAAGTGAAAACTCTAATACCCTCTAGTATATAAAAGAGGGGTAGGGGGTCTTAGTTTAAGTGAACCCTTCTATCACTCACATACACAACTGTGAGTTTATTAACACACGATTTCCACCAGTGTTTAGTCTTCAGAGATTGTAAAAACCCCATACTAATTTTAGATTGATCGTATTAATAATTTAGGAGCTGTTTTTGTTTACTTGTTCTTATAAGATATAAAGACTAGTTTCCGCATAGTCTTTGTATTGATCATTGCTTCAAAGATCTTTCAATAATTACATTTCAACAAGTGGTATCAAGAGCCCACGATGAGAAGTTTGATTGAGAAGAAACACATTCTGACACATTTGGTGTGGTGAAGAAAGAAATGGGCGTGCATAAACTTTACAGGTATAAAAAGTCCTCTTGGTTGTGATCTAAAATTAATAACTTAACAAACTTAATGATAATCTTGATAGATTTTATAATGATTGTTATATTAAAGTTCAAGCATATCAGAATGCTGTTAAAACATTAAATCCTTAACTAAGCATGGTATCAAAATAATCAGTTAGCCTATTGAAGAAAAGATAGGTTTTGCAAAGATGATTTGGAAAATACTTCCTAAAATGCGATTAAAATATTCTGAAAAATCAATGCTGAATAGAAACTGGAAAAACAAATTTGCAAAGCTAAATTAAGATAATTCTTTGTCCAGGTATTAATAATGGAAATGAATCCTTCTAAAAACGTAGCTAAATTTGATAGCTAATACTATGTCTGTGAAATCAAAGCTAGGTTTGGGATACAAGGATTATACAGGGCCAAATGAAATTTATTATCCTGAAATGCAAAGTATTTTTGATCCAGAAGAAGCGGATGATAAAACACTTTATTATCAAGAACATGTTAGGTTTGTCAAAGAAGGAGGAATGAATGCTGTTCCCCCACCCATCACTGGGATTTTCATGCCTTCCTCAAACCAACCTGACATTGATGAATCAAAAATGACATATGGTAAAAAGTCTTGTGAGTCCATTCCTGCTGAAGAGTCTTTGCCTAAACCTGCTGTTATTGAACCTAAAACAAGTGAAAATGTCGTGTGTAAGTCTAAGTTAAGTGCTGAATCACCTGAGTTTATTCCTCAATCTGTTTGTTCTAAAAATAAAAATGTTAAGAAAACAGATAAACTTAGGAAAAACAATAAGACTCCTAGAGGTAATCAAAGAGGATGGAATGGTATGATGAATCAAAAGTTAGGAGATAATTTTGAGTTCAAAAATAAAGCTTGCTATGTTTGTGGTAGTTTTGATCACTTGCAGCACACCTGTAAACATAAGAAAAAGATGAATAAACAAGAACAGGTTAAACCAATATGGAATAAGTCAAGACATGTGAATCACCAGAACTTTGTTCAAAAACCCTTTCATAAGAAAACATCTAATTACAACAGATGTATTAACAAGAATGTTAAGGGTACAAGATATGATTCTTCTAAAACAAAAACAAAGGTGAATCTGGTTAAGGCCTTAGCTAAGTGGGTTTGGAAACCAAAACAAGCTGTTTTAGAACATGTATCCAAATCGTCTAGAGCATCAAAAGTTTTAACCAGATATGATTATGTTGATGTCTATGGAAGATTCAAGTCGGTTCTGGCTTGGGACTTCCAAAAGCACTAATCCTTTCTTGTCTTGTGTTTCCTGTATATTTAAAAAAAAAGGGTTTATGCTGCTTGTTCGATTCATTCTTGCTGGTTGGGAAAATGTTTCTGCTACTTGTTCTTCATTTCTGCTTTACGTGTTCCTGCTGGTCTTCATCAAGGTTCCTAATGATGGTCAAATAAGTGTGTGAATCTTGGAAGTGGTTAGGCAAAGTTGTGAGTTTATGGTTAGCAATACGTGTTGCCAAGTTTGACGTGGTAAAGAATGGAACATGTGGTATGATAGGAGTGCTATAGAAAAAGAAAATACGTGATATCACAGGCTGTGATATTATGTATTATTTAGCAGCAGATAATGAATTAGTCAAAGATAATTAATTTGGTCAAAAATAAAGAATTGGTCAAAAAGAGATAATGATGAAGAGATAAAGATGAATATTTAATTTGGTCAAAATGAAGATTTGGTCTAAGATGAATAATTAATTATCTTTGTATT
>BQNB010057546.1:0-31202 GCA_026074375.1 Tanacetum coccineum | reverse complement strand
AATTTTAGGTCATCTTGCGAGAGCCATAACTCGGTCATACGGATAGCTTTTATTAATTTTCTTGAGCCTAAAATTAACTACAGAGAATCTACTTTCCAACCGAATTAAAAGTGAGTGAAAGTCAGTTAAAATAATTTTACAAGATTCGTTGTCAAATCTGAGTTTTTGGGGCAGATTCTGAGTTGTGTTTGTGAGGTCAAAAACCATATCAAAACATCTTTTTAATTAATGGGATTGATACTGTAGCAAGTTCATGATATTCATGATTTTCTAGATTTTTTGTAGAATTTTCCTAAGTATTTAAATAGGTCTGCTCAAGCTAAACCTTTTGAAGGTCGAATCAGGTCAAGTTCTGGACACTTTGTGATGTTGATTTTTTATAAAATAGTTAGACTTAATATTATATTTTTTATAAAAATCTCAATAGTTCATAACCCATTAGGAAGGTTTGGAATGCAATAGGAAGTACCAATTTGGTGATTTAGTATTTTATTTGTGGTCATGAAATTACTACAAAATTCTGCTCAAAGGCTGAAAATTGAAATAAAATGATTAAGAGTATTTAGGTTATAAATAAGGTTAAGAAGTATAGTAAAAAGGTTTTTAAAGATGGTATAGACATAGTAGTCTATCAATTGATTGTTACATCGACTTGGGCATTTAGCCTAATCGAGTGTAACACGTGTTTTATTTGTGTTAAGTTGATTTGCAAGGATTTGTGAAGTAGTTGTGCATCAGGTGAGTTTCATAGTCCCATTTTTTACGTTGTTTTCTTGGGATGAAAATGATGCAAAGGTCATAAAATGATTTAATTTCTGTGATTATGTGGTTTAATTGATGCATGGACATTTGTGTGACTATCATATGATATGTGCTAAATATTTACGTGTTGTTGGATCGAAGGGTAACGTTCTTACCCATTACTGTATGGTTCCAATTAGAGGGTATTCTTACTCAATTACTGTGTGGTTCCAATTAGAGGGTATTCTTACCCAATTACTGTGTGGTTCCAATTGGAGGGTAGTCTTACCCATTATTGGTGTGGCTTGGATCGTGGGGCACGTTCTGTCCTGATTGTGGTTGTTTTGCTCGTATGCATGTTAGCCAGTATAATAGCTAGCTTAACTGTCCTGTCATGTTCGGTTTTATTAATCACATTAATTGGTTTAAAGTTAGAATTGTGTGTCGTAAACCTATGACTCTCACCAACCTTTGTGTTGACGTTTTTAAGCATCATTTTCAGGTGAGCATAAGGAAGATCATAGGAATGTGAGAAGTGGCTAGAGAGACCTTAGGCTGCATGCAGAGTTTAATCTCCTGGATTATTTCTTGTTTAATTGAATATTGAATGCTTGTTGGCTTGATCTGCTTAGATTTGTTTTGGATGTATTGCATGTCTTGGTATTGATGTGAACCCCATTTACTTCAATACATGACGCCGAATATCTTTTATGTTTGTTTGGGTATTTTCATGACACTTCGTGTCCCTTATGTTCCGTTTAGTTCATACAGTTTTCTCTATTATGACACCATTGTGTTGTGATGATATCCATTCTCGTTACGCCTCACGTTTCCGCCTTGGCGGGGTGTGACACTTTAAGTCTTAATCTTGTATAAATGTGTCACATTAACTTTCTAAACCCATTTACATATTATTTATACTTATAGTTTGACTACCGGGTTTAACTAACCAACCACGTAACGTCTTCAACTTATAAAAGTAGTATTCAAACTCATTCTATGGCATTAACGTAATAAAATACTTAAAAACCGGTTTTGGGGTGTTACATATACACTATTATAACATAAAACCCTGGTATGCTATATCATAACATAACACATAATAATGGATTTACATAAAGCATACATGGAAGTTTGAAAATTATATCTACTATATCACAACCTAAAACATAAAACTAGAATAATGTTTATCAAACTTTTATCAGCTATATCATATTAAGTGATAACATAATAATTAAGTAAAAAATTCATAAAAGGTACAAAATCGAAAATTAAGCTAGAAATTGATGTTTTAGTACAAACCCGAGAAGTAAACCATGGGCTTGCCTGTTTTGGTAATGATAAAATAATGACTTGATATTTTTTTAATCATTCTATTGTTTTGGTTATGAATTGATTAGGTTTGAGGTGATGTTTTCTTAAAAAGATTTGGGAGAAAATTCGTGTTGTTAGGGTTTTTTTTGACCGGGTATAGTTAAAAGTGGGAATATGTTTATGATTTTTTTTAGAATTAAATGTTGGAAGACGAAATAGAAGGTCAGCCGTTGATTATTTTAAGATGGGCATGTGTCTTTTTTACAGGATTTTGGTGGGAGATCACTACTTGTCAAACCCTATTTAATATAGGTAGTAGATAGATATCTACTACCTATACAAAACTAGCTTTTGAAAAAGTAATTTTTCCCTTAAATTCTAAAATAATGCCACGTGTGGAATAGTAAATAATCAACGGCTCATATTCATTTCCTTCTTTCAACATTACATGTAAAACAAAATCTCTCAAAAACAAAACCCCAACACCACGAAATTTCCCCCAAATCATTCCAATCAAGAACATGATATTAGTCAAAGTCAACAAGAAAAAGTCAAGTTAACAAGAAAAGTCAAAGTCAACATTCAACATTCATCACTTTTAGTATAAATACCATTCCATTGTAACATTTTATGTAATCTTATCAATTTCATTGTTTTTGTAACAAACATTTTTCATTATTTCATCAATCTATAACAAATCATCATATAACCAATTAATCCTTAATTTCTGTTTCTTTATTCTATGATATTTTGGATAATTGTGTAGTCAATTCTTCATTTCACTAATTAAGTCTAGATTTGATCATAACATAACATAGCCATGAATCTGTAAGCATTTTTTTGTAAATCAAATATCAATCTTTATCATAATCACAGACCAAATCACACCAACCCGAAATCGTCACAATGAATTCTTAACATAGAATGAAAAAAACCCTAACAACAAATTTAGACCCACACAATGAAAAAACAACGGTTGGAGAAAACTGTGATAACCGGTAATATTTCCAGGGTTAAGTATTATAAAATATTATAGTTTTGTATTTTTAAGTCTTTTGATCTTGTCAGTTTTCCTAATGAAAGCTGAAAAGTTGACCTCTGTTGGCTAATTTGCGTAAAAGTGGTTTCGGTTTAACCAGGAATTTGGTGAAGTTCTGAGTTCGTAAATGAATCATTTATGATTCATTCTTTTGTTTTAGAGTGGTTTTGAGGTTTTTAGTGCTTTCCGAGAAGTCCTCCCGCGTTTAGCGAAAAATCGTCACGCAGCGCGTACTGGTACGACAATTTATTTAAGTGTGGAGATTAATAAAGCTGTGAATGTGTTAATGGGTTTATGTATTTAATAAATTCGTAATAATGAAATAACGCTGATTTAAATCGTAAATCGTAAGTGTGAGATTTGAAAGATATCAGAAAATGGTGGTTTTCGTGAATTTCGGTAAAAGACTGTAACAGTCGTAACAAGGTGAAATTTTGGGTGAATATAAGTTTTCAAGCTATATTTTGTGATTTGAAGTGTTTTTAAATGGATGAGAAAGCTTCGGTTGAGTTTTGTAAAAAATTCATGTTTTCGGTCCGGAGTCGGCAGATAACGGCTCAAAATGGATTTTTGTAGCAGTCTAATGTAATAAGTGTCCTGTGAATAATCCAGGTTTATGGAAAAATGATTTTAAATGCAATAGAAATGATAACTAAGTTTGGTTGACGTTTTAAATAGATGAAAATTGAGTTTTCTAAAGTGATCCCGTCACAAAAGAAGACGAGAGACCCTCCTTGGATCCAAAAATCGGTCAATGAAGTCAAGAGAAAGACCAAAGGGGTATTTCTAAGCAAGCATGTCTTGGCATAGTACCATTTTCTTCACCACCTCATACATTTTGGTTCATGCACCATTTGAAAATCTAAAAACACAAATATATCTCTCTCTTTCTCTCTCAAAAATCCAGACAAACACAAGGAAGAAGAAGAACAAGATTTTGAAGATTTTCACAAGAACACGGGTTAAGAATAGTTAGTGGGTTGATAGTTAATAGACGCGGGTTATATAAAAGGTGTACAAATTCGTTCATTTCGCGTCAAAACCGAACCAAGGTCATCCAAACTTGTAAGTTTTCTAAACTTTGCTAAAAGTTGTACTTTTGTGGTTATTAAGGTGTTAATATGCTAGTTGTACAAGTTGATCGTCGTGAGTATAAATTTGAGTGCGAAAAATGTGTAAAAAGGGTGTCTGTTTGTGTTCAGCTTCATAATAGAAGGAAGAAAAAGCTTTTGACGTTTAACTACACTGCTTGTTGTGTGTAAATTTTTTTTCATTCATTAAATTGCCTGTAAGGGTTATTTTGGAGGTTTAGCTTATTCAATAGCCAAGTTATCGCTTATTCGGACTTTTTGACTTTTGTGTGGATGTTTCGGTGTGGCTCGGCCATAACCTAGGATAGTTTCGGTGTGGGCTCGGCCCAACCGACCCGATTGGTTTTGTTCGGCCCAATAAGGGTGCGTTTGGCCTTGTTCGGCCCAAATAAGGGTGCGTTTGGCCTTGTCCGGCCCAAATAAGGGTGCGTTTGGCTTTGTTGGTCTGACACTAAGGTGGGCTCGGCCCACATAAACTTGGTTATTGGATTTGGTTCTTGGTTAAGCATATGGCTTATTGGGTTTTTGGTTGTATGATATGCTTATAGCTTATTTGGTTTTGGTTTCGGCTTATTTTGAGCTTATTGATTTTCGGCTTATTTCATAAGCTCATAGCTTATTGGTTTTAGGTTTATTTTAAAGAGCTTAAGGCTTATTGTTGGATTATCGGCTTATATATATATACATATATATACTATTATGAGCTTATATCAATTGTTCCGGCTTAATGAGCCACGGTTATGGGATTTCGATTTATGTTTGCTACAACTTAACGGGCTTGAGGTCCATTGGGTTTGATTTGTATTTTAGGGTTTATGAAAAGAAGTATGGACTAATCTTTGTTATCGGGCTAAGTATTTAAGACCAAAGTAGGCCATAAGACCCAATAACAAGTAAATAAAATTATGGACTTTATAAATGGACTAAAGGGATTGTGTTGGACTAAGGGAGATTTTGTTGGACTTGTCGAATGTAAAGGAGGTTATTTTGCTACGTTTTAATAAAATGTGTTGAAAATATCGATGTTGTCGGAAAATGTCGGGTTTGTTAAAAAGTGTTTTGGATTAAGGTTTAAGACCTTGGAAAAAAATCGTAAAAACGTACGGGTCATGTCGAATTTTCGAAAGAAATTTATACTTAGAGAAGTTGTCTAAAAAGGGAAATTTTTAAGGATTTTATTAATAAAAAGTCATTTTACTTGAGAATTTAATGCATGATAAAATATATTTTACTCGAAATCCTTTTCTTAAACATTTAATATTTATAGTCGTTGTGTCGATGTTAATTGAAGAAATGAATGGTGAATCTTAAGGAAGATTAAGTGTCGAGGTAAAACCTATTGGACATGGACATATTAAAGTAACGAGATGTTGTAACTACCCCGTTAGCCTGATAATAAGACAAAAATAATAATAAAATATTATTATTTTTATTTAAATTATTAAATACTTATATATATTATATATATATACTATATATATATATATATATATATATAATATATATATATATATATATATAATATATACATATATACATATATATATATAGAGATGGGATCATGAGAAAACTTGATCTCGGTAGAAAACCTAGAAAACCACTTCACAACCATTGGATCAAGCCTCTCCCCCTCCCTTTTTTCGCACCAAACTACAAGGACCTAATTGAAACATTTTTAATTTTCCAAGGTTGGTTTTGTAAGTTCATACCATTTAATTCTTAACCATATATAATGCCTATTTTTTCTCATTTCATCTTTTTTTCTTTCTCTAAAAACACACAGTTTCTTCATTCCACCTTCCTTCTCATATCTGCTTATCTACCGGCCTTCACTACCATTCCCCACCGTTCACCATCGTTTCCCACAACCGTTCCCCACCGTTCACCATCATTCCCCATCATTTCGCTCCTAGGATGTAGTCAGATTCATCATTTAAGTTTGAAAGTAAGGATTTTTCATAATAATTTTTACTGTTATCGTCAATTAGTAATATTCGTTTGCATGTATATGATGTTTATTGATTATATTTTGAATAATTTGTTCCTTTTTTTGTGTTTTTGTTGTCACAGTTTAGTTATATATGTGAAAAATAGTTGAGAGAAAAAATAGATATAAATCATGTTTAAGTAGCTGCACACAATGTGTTTGATAAAATGTGTCAACAAAATTTTATAAGTGTGATGCACTAATTTTACGCATTAACTGTTTATGTTGATATCCAGTTTTGACATTAATTTATAAAATGTTCAGCTTATTGTCAAGACTAATTGACAGTTATCTAGTTTCTAATACATGGTTTCGACAGTGGTTTTGGTGTTGATAAAATATTTGGTCTTAGTATTTATTGATACAAATGGTTAAATAACTTGAGTAGTGTGCCATTCAAAAATAATAATAATAACATGAGTAGTGTATTTACGCTCTTTTTATGCTTATTTTTATACAAAATAGTTTACTATTGTTTAAGTCATTCCAACCTAAAAGATTCACAATCTGTAAATGAAGTGGAACGAATATGAAGCATCCATTGGTCGGGTGCTTGCAATTGAGGTCAGTTCATCTCAGTTAGACCACAAGATATAGTGGGTTTGTGGCCAAGAGATTATTTCTTTCAATTTCTAAAAAATATGAATATTAAGGAGCTGCGTATTTCAAGCTTACTGACTAATATTTGCATTCATCCTCTTTTTGCTTCTGTTATTCAAGTGCTTTAGCATTGTATGCATGAGATCATTCGAAAACCTAACTCATTGAACTCGTTAAAACCATCCATCCTATAATCTGTCATGGCCAGTCATCCATTATTTGTTTGTCTTGTTTTTCTGAATTTTTTTTCCTATTTGTAATTATTTAGGTTTTGCGTGCATTTGCAACGGAAGGAGCACATTGTACTAAAGTTCATGACATACTAGATTCCTCATAAGTAAGTCACCATCTTGAATCATACTTGTGCATTTTACTTTATGTTGATGTTGTAAGATTTTGAGGTATGACAATTTCAACCTTAGGATGCCGTCAATATGCGCAGTATAGCTGAAAGTGAACTATTCAAATAGGTAAAACGGGTCAAACGTCCCCTGATGTAACACCTAAGGTTTCTTAAAACGAACCACAAAATTTCTCTGTTGTGACTCTAAACTGACTTTGACCCCTTTCAAAACCGCCTGACCAACACCATTCTGCCACATCCAATTTTATACAATTTTTTTATCTTTGTATATGGTTCGCGCAAGCAAAAATATAAAATTGTATGATGATGAAAAGATTAACCATTTTTTTTTCTGAAATAGGGTCGATCTTATATGTATGTACTTATGCATTGTGTATAATTCAATATTATTTTAGTATTCCATTATATGCAAAATGAAACATCCTTGTGGCAGGTATGGGCAACTTATAAAGACCAGAAGTATGATCTTTTCCTCCCTTTAAACACTCAAATAGCAGGTATCGTTGGATTAATCAAGAACTCTTGCTCATCCAGGCTTACTTATTCTTTAATTACTCCTCCACCGCACCCTAACTCAGCAAAACCTCATGCTGCTATCACATCTTATGTAAATGGATCATAATCGAGGTATTCCACTACCCAACGACACATAATATTCAGAGCAAGCAAACATCTATGTTGATTAACTTCTTGAAAACTCTCATGATATAGAGATAATACGGATGTTTTCGGCTCAGCAACAAGAACAAATAACATGCCATATTGATTTTCTTTTGTATAGCATACTGTACAGTTTTACCCATCTCGAGTGTTGAAGATGGATCTTTCTTTGAGAATGTCTTTATGTAAAGAACCTTTAGACCATGTGCAATATTGGTCTATTGGTAAATGTAAGCTAACTGTAGAAAAACTTGATTCAATTTTTGTTACTTTATATAATTTCATTCCCGTTATTCCAACTTTCTTAGGATAATGATTCTCTAAGTTGGTATGTAGTGCTAGTGAGGGGATAAGTGTGGTATAAGTAGTAGCTTGTATGCTCTCTTTCTTTCTGCTCTCTATTTACATAATGATTTTTGACGTGCATCTTTATATATTTACAAGTTGTTATGAGCTATTTAAAAGTTAGAAACTGAGCATGCAATGTATCAGTAGCGTCTACGAACAATGATGGTGTGGTTGATGGCTGTTTTGACATGATTTTAGAAAAAAGAGATGCCCTAATAATATGTTCATCGATGCCCTAATAATATGTTCATCAATGCACTAAATATACAAACGGATGCCTAATTTCTAAAGATGCACTAAACATGTGTATGGATGCCCAAATATGTAAGTGCTATCAGATACAATAACATTGTAAGTAAATCCCTCGAAGAGCATGTTCTACGTGTAGAGAATTAACAAAAATCCCCAGATATAAAAAAGATATTAGATTACAATCTCAAAAGTATTTGCAGCCTTGACACTCCATGTACAGGGCAGTCATATCAAAACACATGCATATGAATGTGGAAGTTATGAAGCATCATTATGATTGTTTAACTAATCATAATTCCCAAGTGCATGTATTAAGTTGGCATGTTTTTAACTGATCTACTGACTACTAAATAGTCGACTTACCTAAGTAAAACACAAGCTTCACAAATATTCAATACTGATTTGCAATTACATTTCATCAACTCAGACAATTGCTTAAATGACTTACCTAAACCAAAACAAGCTGCACATATTTTAGAAACTGATTAAGCAGCTATGTTGCATCAACTCAGACACAAACTTGATTGGTTTCATCAGATATTAAAATTAACCAATTGGCTTTAATTCCACATTATCAACCATCACTGGCCAATAGCATGACTTCATCATAATACATAAGCTAATTACAAACAATCAGCTAAGACTAACAATTGAAAAATTAACATACCTACCATTAAAAGGTTCCATCAACTATGATTCAAACAAGAAAAAAAATTAAATAAGCATCCTCATTCTATTTTATAATCAGATAGTTACAATACCATAAGATCCATTAACTGAAACCAACAACAAAACAAGAAGTTTTGCTAAAACTTAACCTAAAACTATTTTCATACCACCCAGCACACCTGATTACCAAAGTTAAGCCTTCTTTAGAGATTTCTTTGGCAATGTCTTGGTCTTGTCGCCCTCAATGACAGCATACTTATTAGGCAAAAGGATAGGGTTAATGTTGGGCAACACTCTGCCAATAGCAACAGTAACACCAGTTAACAATTTCCCCAACTCTTCATCGTTCCTCACAACCAAAAGCAAATACCTAGGGTTAATCCTTGTCCTCTTGTTGTCTCTTGCATCATTTTCTGCCAATTCTAGCACCTGAAACACACAAAATCATTAACAAATAATAACCAATTTCAGCAGATGTGACAGTTTATAAGCAGCTAAACTCCATGTACAACGTAGTCATATCAAATTTTGACTTTTTATGTATCTTATGTCATGATATCAAGCTTTTACTGATACTTTCCAAAAATATTAACTGATTTCCTATAACTTGCTATCGTGTGACTCGGCACCTCAATTGGATTGCATAATATATATTTGGTTTGCCCTACTATGATAAAAATGGATTGCACAAAATACTTGTAACTTGTTTTTAACCATATAACAGCGTTTTAGTCATTTTCATAATCCTCTCTAACCTTAAGTTAAAAGGACCCACATACAACAATTTTGACCCATTAACTTATAAACGGGTCGATTCATGTTTTTTAATGGGTTATATGAACAATTTAAAAATTATAGTTCTTCATGCAAATTGATGTACTAAATTCCTACTTGTTGATGATTGACTTTATGCAAATTTTGTGAATAACTTATGAAGGTCTTGTTGGCTGATTTCGATTCATGTGTCTTTCACCTGCACGAGAGAAGTGTATTTAAGAAGTAAACTCGACACATTAATTTTTCTAGTAAGTGTGGAAAATTTTTGACCCATTTACAATACAATTTTAATTAAGTAACTTATTGTTTTTGGATGAAAAATCGTTAGAAGACAATGAAGACTATTTGGGGTCAAAACCTCATCAGCCAATCAAGAAAAATCGGGTGGCTTTTTTATGAATCTGTGTGAATTTAAAAAATGTAAGGGGGGGGGAAAAAATGGAGATTTGGTCATATAAATTTGTATAGATGCATTTACTTGTTCATAACCCATGGTATGTGCTAAAATTAACATACCTTTTACCTTTAAAAACGAGCTTAAAATAACCAAAACGACTTAAAATGCCAAATATATGCTATGTTTTGCCTTAATTGTGTTTGTTGAGGAACGGTCTAACTAAGAAAAGGACGAAAAACAAAGCCAAAACGACAAAACCGGACTCGGAATGGAAAAGACTGTGAAAGACAAAGCCAAATCGAAGCCGAAAAGTCAATCAAGTCAAAAAGTCAACAGAAAAGTCAACTGGTAGGTCATAAGTCACCCAAGTCAACCTCGACATAATCCAAAAGTCATCAATATGAAATATATGTTTAAGGGTTGAAATTGCAACAACCTTAAACTTTTATTTATAAGAGAAGAGAAAAAGGAAAATAGAAGACAAGGGCCGATTTTGCAATTCACTAAAGATAAAAAATGGGGGGGCTAGTTTGCCTACACCCCATACTTGTACAGCCAAGGAAGAATCCGCAAGTGTTATATTAACACTTGGGGACTTGTTTGCCATGTACCCAAAGTTATATAACCATAGGATCGTTATTGTGCAAATAAAATAAGAACCATGACGGGACTAACTTTGCAACTATCCAAAACTTTTTACCTGTCTCCCCTAACATCTGTTATACCCATACTCATTTTCCCTCCCTTTTTGAGACTCAATATAACCCAAGCAACAATCACATGTAGATTCACCTCTTTTTACCCTGAACCTAAACACACCATGGATCAAATGCATTTCCCCCTCCCCCACTACAAACCTAATCCCACACTAGCAATCCCACAAATCCCCAAGGTGTATTCGACGGTTGAGATGATTGTTTTTGGTTTTGCTCTCACCAAACTAACACAACAAGCAGCTTATAAAAGAAGAGAAGAAGACATAAGCTAGGCAGCAATTAGTTAGTAGCTTTTATTTTTCAGTTTGTATTTTTCTTATTTTTTTAAGCATTTTCTTTAAGTATTTTTGTAATTCAGCTTTAAGCTCTTGTCTTCGTCCTTTTAGCTGTCTGTACTTCTCATTTTGAGAAATAAAGTTCAGTTTTCAGAGTTTATTTGTCTTTTGATTTCAATTTTAAGTCGATTTTACTCATTAAGCTCTCAATAAGCTCACTCAATTGAGCTTATTACTGCTCATAAGCTCAATTTCAGTCAAATTGTGTTTTTAAACATTTCATTTACTCTTTTAGTTCAAATTTTAGTCAAAGCATGATCACTTGAGTACAATTGAGCTAACTTTGGAAGCTTATAGATATAACTTAATTTCAGCTTATTAAGGTTTATGGCTAGGGGAGACCAATAGGATTAAGTTTTTTTTTTAGTCACTCACTATACAGGGTGACTTAAGTGCTGAGACTCAAATGCTCACAGGTTTAATTCTTCAAATTCTCAATTTGCTTCAAAATTTAGCTTTTACATTGCTTATTCTTATCAAATTTAGTTTTAAGTCCTCCTCAATATCATTGTCTGTTCAGGTTTATTGATTAGCTATCTTGAATGTTTAGAAAATTAAGATTGAGTAAAATCACTTTTTCATATAAATCTGTCATAGTAGTAGTATTAGCTTAGTAGAGGAACTAGCTTATTTTCATAAATAAGCTAGGCATTTTATAGCTCAATTAGTTTTATTTAAGTTCATTTTTAGCTAAGAAGTTTGATATAAAAGTTTAAGCTGTTTTAGTTTTAAGATAGATTTTAAACTCAATCTTATTTTGACAGTCTACATAAAGGTGTGTTTGGATTAGGCTGTTTTTGACTTCAAAAGTCAACAAAATTTTGTTCATTTCTTTTGTACATTTGAGTTTTCCATAAGAAACAAGTTTAAGAATAGGTTTTAAATTAGTTATTAGGAAATTCAAATTTAGAGCTTAAAAATCTTTGTATGACCGGACAGTTTTAGTTTAGCTTGTTTTATTACTTGTGTTTTTTTTTAAAAGTATTGTATAGAGTCTTAGTTGTTGGATTCAAGTTTAGTGGATACTTATGGTAGTAGGTTTAATGAGTGTTGAAATACAAAAGTTAGCTTGCACTGGCAAAATACCAATTGGCAGCAGCATACAATTTTAACTCAGTTCTAAAACTGTTGTAGCTCATTACCTTTTTCTAGCCTATTTTTTTAGCTTCAGGGGATGAGTAGTTAGAATTTGAAATTAAAAGCCTGTCTATAGCTACTCCATTAGCATTACTAGAAAAGCTTACTTTAGTTTCTATTTTTAAGTATTAGGTAGCTATTTTAGCCCCCGCCCCCACCCCATGCAAAAGTAGTGTGCAAAATTTAGATTCCTAGCTTTTTTTCTATTTTTGATTTTCATTATTAGTTGTAAGTTTCGATAAAACCTTTTATCTAGGTTTAGTTTTTATGTTCCTAGCATAGCTTATCTCAATATTTCAACTTATTAGAGGATTAGTAATAAGCTGTTTAGCTTATTAAGATAGCTTATTCAGTTTTAAGTAAGACTTGCACTTTTTATAGGCAATTTTTACTTGTTAAACTTGTTAAAAGTAGCTAATTTTGTTAGATATCTCTTGAACAAATCTTAAGCTTCATTAGCTTCTTTTGTTTGTTCAATTCATCTAGAAAATAAGCTGGGATAAGCAAAAAATGTGAAAAAGTTAGGGAAAAGTCTTAGTTTCTGTGAACAGGAACAAAATTCTTATTTTCTAGCTTATTGAGTGGTTAAAAGTAGAAAATGCCTTTGTTAATGTTGTAGAAAATAAGCTCTTTTATAAGTTTGTAGTTTTAAGTTTTTTGCTAATTCTCTATTTTTATAGAAGTCAAATAAGCCACAAGAGTAGGGTCTGTTTGTGACTTTTTCATAGTGTTAGGGTTACCCGTTTACATTGTAGTGGTACAATTTTTATAGTTTGCCCGCCTACCCTTTAGTTAGTTTATTCATTTTTGACACCTAGAGTTTACGAATATAAATAATAAGGGGGAAAGGACACTCTGGACGGGTTTGAGAAAGACTCGAACCGGGACCATTCAAGACGAATTACAATACCCCCTTTACACAACACACTTAGACCACTGCCGCCTTGGGTCCTTTTTTCGTTAAGACTCAAGGGAATTTGGTTTATATTCACTTTGTGTCCTCATTAAGAACTATTAGCTGTGTAAGATTATTTCGGGCTTATTGCATAAGCTGTGTTGTTCGTGTTTGTTAATTTTAGTTAGGATTTCTTATAAAGGCCTTAGTATTTTTAGAAAAATTTTCAGAATTTTTCGTAATCATTTACTTATTTTTTCATAATTTAATTTAGTAAAAGTTTGGTTTAATTCATAAAAAAAATACAAAATTAATCAAAAAAATATTTTGCTTTTTTAGAAAATTTCTTTTTCATCTTCGTTTGTAGGAAAAATATAAATTTTCTGTTAGGTCATTTTTACAACTTTTTTACCTGTTTATTGCTCGATCCGGGTGACGGGATTTTTTTGTCTCCGTTTTAGGGTCAATCGAACCCGTTTTCGGGTCTAAGATCTTTTTCATTCTTCGTTATTTGATCCCTAGAGTAGTTTAGAAGTGAAAAATTTTCCGTAGATTATTTTTCTAAAGTTTTTAGGTTTTTACCCCATTTTGTTCGGGATTCGGAGCTTCGTTTCTAGGTTTAATTTCGTAATTTCTGAGTTTTTCTTAAACGTTTAGTCAGTTATTATCCAATTTGACTTTTGCAAACTTCCAAACTCATTCCTTCCTTCAAACTCAAATCTTCGATCGTATCGATTTACAACTTCCAGCTCGTTGGGGATAAACACGACCCGGGAATGCTATTTACTTCTTCTCCCAGGTTTTTTACTGATTGTGTTGGTTTTTACACTTAGATATATTTTTATTTTTTACATATATTATTTATATTTACGGTGTGAATCGGCCTGATCACCCCACTGTATTTCATTAAGACATCACGTGTTTTGTACTCATGAAATGAGCATGAGACAACAAAAAGTATCAGGAAATAGTATGCAGTGCCAAAACACAAATCATGCTTATTTATATCTGAGATTATTTACCCTTGAGATTTTCAGGCATGTCAACAATTTTGAGGAATCTCATAATAGTTACAATGGCTGCAGGTTATGCTTAAAGCTAATGTTGTTGGCGCAATTGTGTTACTAGTAACATCCTCATAAAGATTAGATTCGCAAAGTGTTCAAAAAGCCTCTCTAAAACCATTACTGATCAATGCACCCCACAATCATACAAACATAGGCCCTTAAATCTTACAATAAAGGCACACTCTAAATCACACAAACAAATTCCATTATACAAATAGATGCTCTTACACAAACAGATGCCTTTTTAAAACATACAAAAATATGCCTATTAAAACAATCAGATGATATTTCTGAAACATAATAGATGCCGTAAATTTATGATGATGCTTTAATCTATTTAAACATATTCTCTAATTTCATATAATCATGTTATACCTTATTGTATTGCATTGATACTTTAATCAAAAGAATAACATGATTTACTAATCTTGCTAACAATGATCTGCTAATTTTTATTTTTAAACTGACGAGTTAATCTTATACAGATTCAAACATTAAGCATACATACAAATGCTTTAATATATCAAAAAGATGCTATAACATATTATATACACATATGCTGCAAGAGATGCCATGGCGTTTTTTAGATTCCTTAAATTAATTCATACAACCAGATGATATTTAATGAAAAAAACAGATGTCTTAAGATATGTATTTATGAGTTATGATCAAGATCTTAAGAAAACTAAACTCAACCTTCAAATTTTAAGCTTCATTGCAAAATAACAGATAATGTAATCTCAAAATAAAGCAATATAGTTCCAAAACATGAAGTCCATAATGAAGTTAATGATGCGTTTAGACATCATAACTTATAAAGAAAGCATATAAGTATCTTACAGGTCACAGCACGCATACATAGTTCCATTTCAACACCATCGTTTTCAATAGTATAACTTCTTAACATATGTTAAGCAAGCATTCAGATATATAAGATATTTTCAATGATTCTAGATTGCAATATACTTCTAACGTAGAATTTCAAAAACCTATGACTTGGTAAGAGCCTTTTAAAAACATTTTTAACTGAATGCCTTAAATTTAACAAAAAGATGCCTTAAATTTAACAAACAGATGCCTTAAATTTAACAAATAAATGCCTTAAATTTAACAAACATTGCCTTTAATTTAAGAGACAGTATGCCCTAAATTTAAACAAACAGATGCCTTGATTTTAACAGACCATATTAAAAACCAGACAAACACATACTATAGTTGGGTTCTATACCCATCAGGTGTACAACGTACGCGTACATACAATCATGTTTCGACACTTTAAAGCGCTTTGCGCGTGATCTATCATACACTTAAACCCTAAATACTTCTACCAAATAATGTAAACGAAAACATAATATCAACAAACATATGCCTTCAAATAAACAAACAGATTTCGTAAACTAAATACACAGATTCCTTAAATTTAACAAACGAATTATACTTTCATTTAACAATCAAATATTAAGACCACATAACAGTCGGTACAACATACATATACAATCATGTTTTGACACTTAAGAGCGATCTGCGCGTTTCTTGACACACACTTAAACACCAAATACTTCTACCAAATATTGTAAACGAAAACATAACACCAACAATTATGCACTATTACCAAATAAATTATGTTATAGCATGTACAACAATATATCATACATTTTAAACATATACACTCATCACGCAGATGCCTTACATTAACCAAATACACGCCATGCGTTAAACAAACAGATATCGTAAAATAAACAAACAGATGGCTTAAAACAAACAAACAGATGCCTTAAAACAAACAAACATATGCTAATTTCATTTCATAATCAAATATTAAGACCATATAAAAGTCAGTTCATATGCATCAGGCGTACAACCTACCCATATGTTTCAACACTTAGAGCGCTCTGCACGTGACATGTCATGCACTATTTCCAAATAACTAATGTTATAGCATGTACAATGATATATCCTACATTTTAAACATAAATATTTATCACGCAGATGCCTCACATTAACCAAATAGACGCCTTGCGTTAAACAAACATATGCCTTAAAATAAACAAACATATGGGGTTCTCATGCTAGTAGAGGGAAGGACGAAGGATATGAGTTAGAGAGGGGGGCTCGTTCACATTAGGGAATTGAATTGTGTGATGGATCAATCTCTCAAGACTGAATAAGGTCTTGCTTCTCCCTTCGTTAACATCAAAAGGGAAGGGGTGTGAAATTGAATCTAGTTTTAGCTCACTCTAAAAGGATATCTGCTTTGGCTGAGGTCGAGAAAGGTATGAGGAAGAAAAAGAGATCGTGATCTAAGTCTCTTATTCCGGTCTTGCTAGTTCGATCCACTCTCTCACCTCCCTCCTATTCCGCTTAAGGTTAGATGGATGAAGCGGGTCCATCACCAAGTCTTGAGATTTTCTTGCTTGAAAGTGGATTAGCAAGGTAGTTAATCGATTACTAGTAGGCGAAGCACTATTGGGGGGGGGGGGGGGGGGGGGTGGGGGTAGGTGGGAGGAGGGAACAAGTTAGGACTAAGGGAAGGGATGAGCACATAAGGGGAGACAGAGGGGCGTAGCCCTGGGCGGGCCCTAAGGAGAACGACCTAAAGAGAGCACTAGAGGGGAACAAGGGGCCTAGCCTGGAAAGTTTATTGTATAAGGTCAATTTATATTTTTAGGATAGTGGGAGAGTTTAGTTGATAGATTTGTAAAAGTGATGTAAGGTTTTGTTGATTGATAGAGGGGATTAGATATTTAATTGGGGTTAGGATAGTTTGGATAATATTGGTTGGGTTTATATTAATTTAGGCGAATTTCCCAGAAGAGGATGGGGGCCTCAAGGTAGATATATGCTTTTCTTTCTCAGAAAAGACCAACCTTTTTTGGGGCTATAAAGTTAGCCAAAGATGTCTTAGACTCTCGCTGAGATGGTATTCACTTACTAGGCAAGAATTTAGCCTCTAACCGGGGCAGCACATCATTCAATACAATCAAGAAGAAAAAGAGGGACGAAGTGAGCACTCCCAACGGGAAGTAGAAGAATAATGGCGATTTCAAGTCGATCTTCCCTATTCGACTTAGCTGCTTAACACTTTCAGGGTTCTGCGCTTGCCTACAACCCAGACTCTTCGTGTACCGTACGAAATTAGATGATTCTAGGAGAGTTTTATCAGTCATGGCATGGGATGATTTTTATAAATTGGGACATCTTGTTTGGTTGCTGACTGGAATTATGGTTTATTAATTTCCTGAGAGTGGATATTTGGCAGGAATTGGATTGAACATTAGCATGGTCTCATGAACGCACACCTTGGATCAATTTGATTCGTTGGAGAGAGAAACAGGTTGGCACTTTCCCATTGATACAAGCAAGAATGCTTGGGATTAGCCCCACTTTTTCTGTAGTTATATGATTGACTTTAATGTGTTTGTCTTGCCGCTCTATCTTCCTCGGACACCTTCGGGCAAGAGAGATGGAACTCACTGAGAAGCAACACGCCACTACTTCTGGAACTGTAAAATGGGTTTGGTTTCGAATCAACCTGATATAGATCATAGGCTTGTTAATCCGGAGACCTTTTTCCCTATAACTATTAGAGACTGCTACACTAGATGTTAAATTATTAAGATATTAAAATTCTAGGAATGATAACATAGCATTCTTTTTCCCCTGGCTACAGTATTATAGGGGTGGTAAATTGTGTTTGCTTGGTCGAGCAGCATGCCCTTGGCAAGAAGAAAGTTTTTCACAGCCATACGTGGGTATTAATGCGATGGCACCGTTAGTAAATCATTACCAATGGCACTCAGTGCGCCTAAGTGCGAAAAGACAGTGCAATCAAATTGTTGTGAATTGTGTCCCGAAACCTAAAAGAAGAAGACCAGGTTCGGGGGAGGCGGGGGGGGGGGGGGGGGGGGGGGGGTGGGGCGGGAGCTACCGGACGGGGGTGTTGTGTGTGGCGGGGTGGGTGGGTGGGATTATAGAGATAGGGGATTTTGGGGCTTGGGTTTCGGGGAATATTTACATTGGGATGGGAGGCTTGGGGGGTGTGTGGATTTTAAGTATTGTGGGATACATATACCTTTTGGCTAAACACACGCAGTGCGCATTAGTGGCAAAAGTACTAGTGCATGGCTTCTTGTTGTATGGCCCCTAACACGCTAAATGCTATTCCAAGGACGATCTAGTTCACAGCAGCGAACTACTTTATCACTAAAACTCAAGTCCAAACGAGCCCCTGTTGACATAGATTATTCCACTGTCGCATCCCCCGCTTCAGGACGAGTCGTAGTCACTACGAATTAAAGCTTAGGTCTATTCTCACGTAACAGACAAGACTGAGCAATGAACTGAGACATTTGTTTCTCTTGTCTGCGCTCATTAAGAAATGGGAACGGGTCGTACGTTGAAAGCTTCTTATAGAAGAACTCATGTGGGGGGCCGAATGCCTTTAAAACAATCGGACACGAACTGATTGGACCAGTCTTGGTGTCTTAAGAATGGAAATCTACACAGAGACAGATGCCTAACAATTAAACAAAGCCTGTGGAGGGCTGAGAACATGCTTAAACAACAAACAATGATTATGATGCCTGATTATAAAAACAATAACCAACATGATGCCTTTTAAACAAATAAACACGAAAAACATATAGAGTAATTATCTGATTTGCTTAACAATATCAATTCGATCAAATAGTACGTACCACTTAATACCAAAAGCTCGTCATTCAACTTAACCATACTTATGCTATCCAGGCGCTTCCATCAGCAAACTACGCGGAGACATAGACAAGCACATCTATCATTAAACTACTTAGCAAAATAAAGCAGCGATGTAGAAGCAATTCGCACATGACAATACATCACTACTGTGATATACCAAATAAAACCCGTTTACGATTATATGAAACTTTATAAACAATAAAATCACTCAGGCATATATCGACCATCACATACTAATACTACATCACTTAATACATTTATCTCACGAACATCAATAAGCGCATTTATCAACCAAACATATGCCTTACAATCGACCTACACCGATACTACCGAAAATCAGAGATCAGCCCTTACGCCGTATATAACACAAAAACATATGCCATGCTAAAACTAAATCTCATAATAAACCACGAATAAGACACTCTTCAGTAAATTTAACACAATAAATAGACATCAGTAAGCATTGTTTCATACCTATCATGGTTTTAACAAATTAAAGTAATTTCATATACAAGAGGTCAATTATAATTTACTTTAACAGGTATTAAGCCAGACTTCATTCTAACCATAAAGGTTTCTAACAAGATAGTATAAATATTACGACACGACAGAAGTCATAATATCTTACTAATTTATAAAGTTACAATCCTATCTAATAAGTATCATACACACAAAAGATAATAGTAATGATGCCCCGAACACTAAATATATAACTCAAACAGTCATAATTTCACAGCTAGTAATACTCAAGTAAAATATTGCCACTCTAGTAGTTTGCCTAATTCATATAACTACTCATCTTTGCAAATGACCCGTAACTAATAAATATCAATCACGACAGGTTCTATATATTTTCTTTAAGCTACGATCATCTTACCTACTTAACACAAATCTCAAAGCAATATTGACTATAACGTAAAATATTTTACAACGGTTAATTACTACATGTAATGTACACTAATAAATACGACTGACTAAAACTAAAATCAAGATGAAGCCTTAAAAAAGATTAGACTATATAATTTTGATGAACTAAAAAATAGAAGCTAATCCTGTACCTCATGGAAACCGATGTCCACACTTAAAACCACGCTCACGCACCTAACTTGATTATACTAAATTCACTATTGTGTGACTTATAATACTTATTGATGAACTAATACACCAAAGAAGCGTTATCCTCGAACCCATTAAACGGAGTTCGGTAAAATAACCATAGACCCTATGCCACAATTTTGCATGCTCATACATAGAAGACCAACGTAACCCTTCCTAATCAAATAACCGAATGTTAAGAACATCGATCAGGTTGGGATCAACAAAACATCCATTCTATATTGCAACACATACAGACCTATGAGAAACTATAAAGTCCATCATATAACAACAAAGAACAAGAAATTTGGACACGGGATGGGCTCATTTCCACAATGGTACATGCGATTAGTACACCAATTCCACACTAGAAAAAAGGAATGCTTTAAAGACTACCAATGACTCTCAGTATTTGTGTACAAAGATATGCAGTCCTCGATTTGTCTGCGATTGACTATACATCCCAAATGTGCACATCCGACAAGTGTTAAGAGTACTCCTTTTTACAGTAAATGTCTCACAATTCATCTTGTCTCTTGATGAGTCCTGATTATCAGGTTTCTCACTCTCATATAACAAACGCATCAGATCACAAGCAACGCCAGGGTCAATCCAATTTTGTATAGATACATCCCATTTTTGAACTTCGTCATTCAGGTTACTAATATCATCCTACAAAATTAGTCTTAAAACCATAGAAAGAAATGTAGCACCAACAATTATGAACACTAACAACGAGATGCACAAGTCATTATCATTGAATACAGAAAGCATAAGTCTAATCCTTGTATAGCATAACAAATAGAAATTCCTTCTATTCACCACTTCTAAAACGAGACTAAGAGTAGTAGATATCGAATCTTGAATCGAACAAAAGCATTAGTAGAAGTGCTTTTGCGCATCTATATAAAATATTCCATACTTTGTGATCGTGAATTCATAGCTACATAATCTAATGATGTAAAACGTAAAAATGATACTAGTCACTAGTATACATTTGATGGCATTGTACATATACATGTTTTAGACAAAAGTTAAATGAATGTCATCTAGCTTATAAGACGTTTACTCTATACACTTTTATATTTACTTAATATAACAGTGGTGTTTATTGTACGGAGAATAGTTTTCTTATGTGGAACTTACATGATTCTTTCTTATATGAATGTAAATTGGGAAGTATACTAAAGAGGGGATGTTTGTGGTGTTTCCCATTCATTTCTTGTATGTTGTATGTAATGTGACAAATATGGACATAACTAATCGATAGTGTTCCAGAAACTATGATAGTTATAGTAGAGTAATGAGTATGTTCGCAGATCAAATTCTGTTAGATGGAAAGAAATAGTTTGACATATCGATCAATGGGATTTACACTGTTAAATGGATTCATGAAGTAAAAGATTAAGCATTGTTCGTGATCCCTTATAAACTAGACTTTCCAACCAAGGCTAACATAATTCATCTTTAATGTGACAATGATTAATACAGTTACGATAGATTTATTGCACATGTTCCCTGTTCTCATGACAACGCGTAAACCAATTATCGATTAATTATTAACTTATTCCAAATACCCTAAACTGATCCTACTCCTGATGTCTAGAACCAGCGTGTTAGAATATCACATCTATTATTTATTGAATTAACGTGTTATTCTCTTTCCCAAAACCAGTACAAAGCTAAGCTGTCTACACACCCCATGTCCTATTTTCCAATTTACTTTGGCTTTAAAACAAATAATCTACCGTTAAGTACACACTTAAAGTAAAACGTGATGTTCTTTAAGAAGGACCTATAAGAAAGTGCTAACCAAACCTTGTCTATTGGATTCCAATTACTTGTGCATTCTTTACAACACATAATCACATTTGTAAAAAGCATTAACGTCTCAGTAAGCGAACGTAGGGAAGAACATAAACTGCTTACTCTTAAGCAAATTTCATCATCCATCTCCCATCGCACTTGACTCTAGCATCATCCATTCATGAGTACTACCAATCGTAAATACAAGAATGCCTAATTCAAACAGTAAATTATTCCCATGCCACTTCAGCACACCAATACAGTATAGGATAGCTAAGATATCAATAAAACACATAAAGTGTCATGAAAAAACACGTATACAAAAAAACTATGACGATAATGAAATAAATTTATCACAGATACAAAAGTGATCCCAGCAACTTTTTCCACTAAGTGCTCGAAAAACTAACAAATAACTATCCAGAGCTGACTCACTGCAACATCATGCAATCTATGATACAAAGTGCAACTAAGTTTCAATTTCTACTCCTGTTTGGTCCTATAACGATAACCCTCATCATTTTCTTCTAACCACATGCATCAACATGTGAACAGTATCCAACTTAAAACAGAGTAATATTGATCTCTACCGAAATAACGTACGTGTGGCCTCGATCTCAGATAATCCGCTGTTTCCTAACCTAGCAAAGCCTTTCCAGTCTATCACTGCTTCCTACTTTTAGCGGTCACGTTAAGCTCATAAGTAGCATCCTCTAATAATCCGCACATATCACGCACGAATAGACTTCTACATGTACTTACAATTTCCCGAGATACAGGTATATCGCTCTAAGATGCAGCTATCTCTAAGAGCATCATTTCATACTCCGAATTGATTAGTGATTATTTTAAGAGGTTGTTTCCCGAAGTGATTCACTCGGTAAATACCCTGAAAATCAGCTAAAGGCACCAATGAACTTAATATATCACAACATCGTACTACAATTTTTGCAAGCCGTTAATTGATAATAACCGTAAGAAGATAGTCTCCATGAACCAATAAATTGAATTGTAGAACAAACAACAAACCTACCAAACAGCACCCAAGGATTCATTACCAGAACTAATATGAGTATTATTAAGACTCAATTCAAATAAGTTTGCTAGTCCATTTTTTTAATCTACATGCTTTCTAGCGACTATCTTATAGCAACCAATGAATCGTTTATTTCGTAGAGTATCAATAGGCTCAATCCTTGGTTGTTCTCTCTTCTATAGTTACTTGTCATAAATCATACTGATAACCACCATATAGACATAGTCGAGAAAATTAACGTGCAGTGCCTAAAAATACCATTAAAAAGTACTAAGGAGCATGTCTCTTCATAGTTAATGATCAGAACAACTATCCGATATCTATTTACTCAGGTACTATGGAGTGGCCAATAATACATAGAACCATAAATATCATATTGAGACAACATGCTTCTACTAATAATACTCGTTAGATTCTTTACTATAACACTATAGTCACATTAATTAAGAGAAGCAACTGCTATATAAACATAATATCTTACTTTTTCGCTACTAACCTAACGATTTAAAGACAATTAAGAAACTACTTATCCGCCATTAAAATATTAAGCTTATATGTAATAAAACCTCAAATCCGCTTTAATTAAACTAACTTAATCTACATCAAGATTCATTATTCACTGAATTGACATAACATTAACACCACAGTATTATGCAAAAACAAAATCTAACTTCAACATTCAATAACTACGAATCAACCGATGATATCAAAACACTTAACCAGTATTAGCAATTGCCAATCAAAGTTCAACAATACCTAAGATCAGATGCAATTACTCGAATTATGCCAATCGATCAATACACCTTCTTTTCTTCTTTATGCTCAAATCACACCTAACGCTCCACCTAGCAGGATGATTACCGACGCAAAACTACACAACCTTCACTTACATCCAAGACCATCCTTTTGGTATCAGCACAGCTTCTCGCGTGACCACTAAGCGAACTCCAGGCGTAATCACAAACCAGTATAAAGCAACATCTAGTGTCTCCACATGAGCCTCTTCTGTAAAGCGATCGACTTATCCACGAACATAGGTGATGCCATAGCAACGGTACCATAATACAAAGCACCAACGTTGCTCCGAATCTCCTATCCATGTCACACTGAAAGACGATAGCTTAGACGACTCAATATGGGGGAATGACCATAAATTTGACTTACATGATATAGAACACCAGCTATTTGCCCTTATACCATCAATCACTAAAGAGATAACAGAAGCCCAAACGAATATGCAAACAAGGACAAGATGTATCCTTATGTTTGCGATCTAAAACGCAAACTAACATACTACAATGCAAATAGATCCTGAATCAAACACAAGAATCTAAGACAAACATTATATATGTGCCTCCCATTGAATATCAGAACAACCCAATATACCATCATAACACTACAATCTAAATACGACAATACAGATCCACTCTATGCCAGTATTCACATTGTAATAAACCAGCACTCATGATCCAAGCTAACACGCTTACAGTATTGACGCCTAAGATGCCTTACACCTCAACGATCAATATGATCTCATTAATAACACATCTAATCAATCAGACACAGCTACACTGAGCATAACGCACCATCTACCGTACGACTTACCATGACCTCAGAATATATCACGTATATACGATCGTGATAGCAACAACACCAAATACATCCTAATAATCCCTCTTCAAGCGAACGTCGCCCGCTTCAATTATATAGGCTCTTTAATCAATGTTGCCAAGTCACACGCGTATAGAACATCTACATCCCATAACTGCACTAACGGGAATAGCTCTATTCATCTGCATATCGATCGTTCGCACACAACACATTCATACTACAAACACAAGCCAGCGATCGATCACTCTGACCCTACATGGGACACCTATTAACGGTTATCGCACACGTTATGCAACATAAAAGTATGTACAAGTAAATGACCACATACCCCCTACTATAATGCGCGATACTCTTTAAATCATGGCTTCTTATAATCACATGTTCCAACTACACGTTGTTAATCTAATATGCACTACTCCATCGTCTCATTGAACCTGCATAAGTTGAGGCATTTCAATACTTACATCCAGCATCAATAGTATATAGATCAATAACAAAGCTACGTTCACAATCATTATGGCGATGCATACTAATTATATACATATCGTCATCAAGTCGATGCATACCTAACCACTAATATTCTACTTAACGACGAGACTTGCATACTTCTAGATGCACTATACAATCACACTAAGACATAAGATTTCCTACAACAACATAATACTGTGCGATTTTGTGGCTACTAGCATCACTAAATTAACAAAGAAAAGATAGCAACTTTAGATCCACACACTTATTGCTAAGATGTACAATCTGACCATTCTATATACATAAACATACAAACATGATGATTGTCACCTACTATCGACTAGGTGTCAATCTGCGCACTAATGAAATCATATATACACTAACTTACGATAGCCATGCTCACTATAAATGTACTCATTAATCTCTCATATTCGACAAATATTAAACACACACTAGATATCGTGTCTCCTCTAAATAAAATCTGTCTCACAACTCATCTTATATCAATATTCAAAACTCTATCTATACTCGAGTACACATAATTTTAACAGAGTCCCATCCGAGTGTACATTTTACAGCAAATTCTTAATTCAAGACACACTACATTTTAGGACTGCAAGCATTTTACTGGGCCGGTGACGAGAATCTTGCAAATATATTACACAACAAATCGTCACCTATTGCGAATTTTGTTCATCTTATTCTTCTAAATTCTTGAATTATCATCATGAACCCACTACTAAAATTTTATATCATACTACATCTATTCCACTTCCACGAAATATGCACCACAAACCCAAACACTAAATCAACATTCTACAACATCATTTCGCTACGTAGGAGAGTATAATCCAAGAAATTACGCGGATACAATCGATTACAACGATGTGACTGTCATATTCCATGTAATTGAGAGCATCGGATACATACTATCAAGACGCGTGAGATGGGACAGAGCGTATCAGATGTGGAGTGAGTGAAATCACATGACTGTGTGGTACGGGCCGTGTGGCGGTTTGGAATCTATGTTCCAACAGGTTTTATTGATAGCAGTGCACGCGTGATGGCGTGGCTATTGCTAGAGTGTGGTGGCGGATGGTGAACTGTATTCGGGTACGTTAGGCTACTTTATGGATGGTCTTGGAGGGGTTGCTTCCCGGAAGTACGAGAAGGAGGTTTATTGAGGTTCGCGGTTGGGTTGGATATTACCAACTGCGTGGTGTAGTGAAGTGAGGTGACTAAACGAGATTTTTTGCGTATCGCAAGTAGCTGGTGATAGATTTTGAGACGTACACATTTTTTTGTCAGCGAATATTATTCTCACTCCCTATATGTAATGAGTTTCGAAACTTTATCTTTTTCAACGTTTTTATTGACCAATTATGACCACGTTGACTATGTACAGTTTGCTCTGAATATTTCGGCATGCAGGCTATGTATCGTATTTCGTAATATTATCATAGTGTTATTCTCTCTCTACTAGAACAACCATTAGCAGCCTAAATTTTCAACATGAGGCTACTACCCATAATATACCCTAGTATATAATGATATATAGGAATAAATATATATATATATATAAATAAATATCTAAATATGGAAAAATATATTAAATATATTAAATATAATAATATATATAAATATTAATAGTAGTGACTATAAATTATTCTATGACTAGTGCAGAATCTAATGTGCATGAGTTAGCCAAGCCCTCATTCAAAACATAAAGTCATGACAGAGTAAGCACGTCTTCATCTATAAAATACATATACCATGCTATTATTCACGTAAAAGCTCATTCATAATATTCTGCTAATAATCATAACAACATGCCCAAGTGTTTTTGAGTCGTTTTCGCGTAATTACCACTCAACCATAATACGAGGTAAAGTTTTGATAATGAGATAAAGTATTGGTAACAAGACGGCGGTTTTTATAATGAGTTAACGGTATGAGATAACGAGATTGGAATGATATGAATTTGGAATGGAATTTTGGGATGAAAATAAGGATTTGCGTGAGTTAAGGCAAACACTTGTACAATAAGATAATTTTGTACGAGTATTGATATAGTGAGTATATATATTATGTCGTTGCCGGGTATATTGTGCGCTTGCGTAGAGATTCATTGTGTCCTGCTTTATTTGAGATTGTGCGGTTACTTTGATTGTTGATTGAGGTGAGTTCTCGTAGCCCCACTTTTTATTGTTTTTCCGTTAGGGGAAAATGATACTCAAATGTGTTTTGAAATGTTTTGAATTGATCTGTGCAAAATGTGGTTTTGTTTTTGGGATAAGTTATGTGCTTATGACTGCTATGTGAATATTATGTGATGCATGATTGTTTAGATCGGATGGGTACGCCTACCTAGTGTTTGTGAGATTATTGGATCGGATGGGTACGCCTACCCAGTATTTGTGTGATTATTGGAGCGGATGAGTACGCCTACCCAGGTTTGTGTGTGGTCCTGCCCTAATTTTAGTGCTCCAGCTGGTAGGCCCTTTAGGTGCGTAACTGACAAAACATTGTACCCCGTTAGCCTGATAATAAGAAGAAAATAATAATAAAATATTATTATTTTATTTAAATTATCAAGTATTCATGTACATATATATTTAAATATATATGTCGTATCGATTACGGAAATGTGGATTATTTATCTTTGGCTTTTGAGCTCTTGCTCATTCCTTTTCGTCAGTTTTTCACTGAGTATTTTGGTTGAATGTATCTTTCAGAAATTTTGGGTGTTGAGGTTTGTTGTATTGGTGTCACACTTTGCCCAAGTGTTTTTGAGTCATTTTTGCGTAATTAACACACAACCATAATACGAGGTAAAGTTTTGATAACGAGATAAAGTCTTGGTAACAAGACGATGGTTTTTGTAATGAGTTAACGGTATAAGATAACAAGATTGGAATGATATGA
This sequence comes from Tanacetum coccineum, assembly GCA_026074375.1. NCBI lineage: Eukaryota > Viridiplantae > Streptophyta > Magnoliopsida > Asterales > Asteraceae > Tanacetum > Tanacetum coccineum. The sequence goes on along the minus strand of BQNB010057546.1, from coordinate 3,156 downwards.
ATTTGGAATGGAGTTTTCAGATGAAAATAAGGATTTGATGAGTTAAGGCGAAAACTTGTACAATAAGATAATTTTGTACGAGTATTGATATAGTGAGTATATATTAGGTCGTTGCCGGGTACATTGTGCGCTTGCCTAGAGATTGATTGTGTTCTGCCTTATTTAAGATTGTGCGGTTGCTTTTGATTGCTGATTGGGGTGAGTTCTCATAGCCTCACTTTTTACTGTTTTTCCGTTGGGGGAAAATGATACTCAAATGTGTTTTGAAATGTTTTGAATTGATTTGTGCGAAATGTGGTTTTGTTTTTGGAACAAGATATGTGCTTATGACTGTTATGTGAATATTATGCATGATTGTTTGGATCGGATGGGTACGCCTACCCAATGTTGTAAGATTATTGGATCGGATGGGTACGTCTACCGGTAAATTAGTTTTTATGGTGATTGACTAGCGGGGATGTTATGTCTTAGATTGTTTGCATATATTCACTGTCATATAACACTATTGTCCACTGTTGAAATATTGGCACAACTTTTGGGTTTAAGGTCAAACCTACGAGTTCACCAACATTATTGTTGACGTTTTTGAGTATCATTTTCAGGTGTGTCAAATCAAAAGTATGTGAATGGTATTAGAAGAGAAAAGATGTAACCCAAGGGGACTGGGTCGAGATGGTCGTGGTTTTTTTGTATTATGTCAAGTTTTTAACTTGTAAAGTTTCTGTAAACTCAAGTTTTATGGATGTAAATTATAAAGTGTATGATCTTGTATCTTGTGCGATGAATGGTATCGTCGCATCCTGTGTTTCCGCCACTAACGGGGTGTGAAAAAAACATCCATAAAATTACAAACAATATCACACCAATCTTATCAATTCAAGGTAATTTTTCATGTTTGTTTTTTTAGTTTATCATGTGATATAAATTACTCAAACGGTAAATTAGTTTTTATATAATTTTACATGTTTTGATTATCAAAGAAACTAATTTGGATGTTGAAGTTTTGTGATTGATGATACAAACATGACGTCATGATATATCTGTGGTGGCTACATTTGTCATATTTAGGTTTTGGATGATTAATGCCAATTCTTCAACTATTTGATGAATTGAGAACACTAAAGATGTTTCTTTTAATTTATGTCTTGGTCAATTCTTGAATTGAATGACTGATTATTTTTATGGTACTAATTATATAATGTTCTAATTTTGTACATGATTATATTAGTGTTTTTATTTTATGAATTAAACTTGGTTCTTATCTTTTTTATTTTAATGGATTTATAAATGTTTGATGGTGATATCCTATGTCTAAACAATTATGTTTTGGTGATAGGTGTTTCATGAAGGTGTTTATCAAGTGTTTGATGAAACTTTTGAATAATCGAAAAAGAAAGCAATGTCATTCAAGTATATATTTAATAAAAAATGATGGTTTTCAATGAAAGGTATGTTAATTTCAGGAGTAACTTGAATCATTCTTTTGCAAGAACAAAAGGTAATGGCATTTAAAGTTGTTCTTTTATTTTATAAGTAATATAGATAGTCCACAATAGAGCAACTAGTGAATATTTGAGCATTCACATTAAAATTACCCATTGATGATTTACAACAACATTTACCAATCCAATATATTGATATGATGAAATCATACGATTTACAGCTTTAGTATTCTTTTTTGGCTTCATTTGACCATTATAAAAGTCAAGCATCTTCTTGTAAGCCTACAAACAAAATAAGCAATTAGAAGCAGAGATAGTGTAGGATGGAAAATACAAAAAACAATAACAAACTAAATATAGGAAACCAAATTCTTTTATGATTCAGTATAACAAAAAGTATGTGATATGTGACAAAAATGGAGTATCGCCATACCTCAACTACATTCTCATCTTCACATGATTCTTTACATATCTTAATAAACCTCCATGTATGCCCATCGACTGCATTATCATCCATATATCCTGTTTTGACATCGACACTTAAGAACTCTGGTTTAAGCTTCATCTCATTGATCCACTTTTTAGGCGTTTTATGAATTGCATATTTCATGCAATAAGTAATTTCAGATACTTGTTTCCATTTAGGCTGAGCACCATGATCATTGCAACTTCTGATCTCGGTCAAACTACAATCCAAATTAATATCCAACCAAGTGCGTAGAATTTGAAGTTGCATAAGGGTCAGAAGTAGATGCAGCTTATGCATCATATTTATTGTTAGTTGTGTCTTTAGCAGTGTTTCCATCATCCGTCTCGTCATTAATCAGCAAATTTGCATCTAATCCATTAGAACACATCTTTAGTATGTTTCTTCACATCGCATTCCACACATGATACATCCAATGTGCATACTGTAAATGTACATGAACATAATAAGAAGCAATAAAAGAACAACTTTAAATGCCATTACCTTTTGTTCTTGCAAAAGAATGATTCAAGTTACTTCTCAAAATAACATACCTTTCATTGAAAACCATCATTTTTGATTAAATACATACCTGAATGACATGGCATTCTTTTTCGCTTATTCAAAGTTTCATCAAACACTTGATAAACACCTTCATGAAACACCTATCACCAAAAAATAATTGTTTAGACATAGGATATCACCATCAAACATTTATAAATCCATTAAATTAAAAAAGATAAGAACCAAGTTTAATTCATATAACAAAAACATTAATACAATCATGTACAAAATTAGAACTTTATATAATTAGTACCATAAAAATAATCGGTCATTCAATTCAAGAATCCACCAAGACATAGATTAAAAGAAACATCTTTAGTGTTCCTAATTCATTAAATAGTTGAAGAAGTGGCATTAATCAAATCCAAAATACTAAATATGTCAGATGTAGCCGTCACAAATTTATCATGACATCATGTTTGCATCATCAATCACAAAACTTCAACATCTAAATCAGTTTCTTTGATAATCACAGCATGTAAAATTATAGAAAAACTAATTTACCGTTTGTATAATTTATATCAAATGATAAATTAAAAAAAATACAAACATGAAAAATTACCTTGAATCAATAATATTGTAACGATATTGTTTGTGACGGCCCTAATTTTATGGATGTTTTCTTCAGCCGTTGTTTTTTTCAGTGTGTGGGTCTAAATTTGTTTTTAGGTTTTTTTTCATTCT